>JANHFM010004459.1:55306-68211 GCA_032468115.1 Grayia smithii
TATAAGACGACCCCCCACTTATCTGAAGATTTTAATGGGTTAAAAAGTCGTCTTATACGCCGGAATATACGGTACCTATATATGATTCCTTGCCCATTTAGTTTAATTGGAAAACTGTATTTTAAAAGGTTTGATTAACCCAATAGGATAACTGAATTTCAGTTCAGACATGGATTATACTTGCCAACTTAAAAACAGGTCAAATGTATTTCCCATACTAATGTGTATGGTTGTTGAATGTGTCTGCCTAACTTATTGCCTGCTTTTTAAATTATTCAAAGCCCATTCCTTAATAAATATACATCTTTCCACTCTTTAAGATTCAGTGGTAAAAATCCTTCTTTTTTACTGCTGGCATTCAGGTTTTCGGTTCAACACTGCAATTATTGTTTCGGTATTATTTGTCTCATTGGAGTTTTTTCTGGCTCTCATATTGCAAACCTGCTGGTTGAAAAGAAGCTGAGCCATTTTGTTTTTGTTTTTTTCACAAAATGGCTAACACTACCACAGAAGTAGATTTTGCCCTCCACTATTTTTTTAATGATGAGGCTGTCTAATCTTTTCTATTTTCTATGCTTGGGATATTTGATTTAGTTGAAAGGTATAAATAAAGGCTTCCTTCTCCCTCCTCAAGTCTAATATGAACACTACAAAGCTCAAAGGAAAAGCAAACAAGAAAAAGAAATATATAAAATCTAGATACAAATGTAAGAAATAAATAAATGGGGAGTGAAGCTCTACATTTTGCATTAGCTTTTCTTTTTTTAATTAGGGGATGAATGTTAGCAACAAGGAAAAAATGGCTCCATGCTAAAGACACAGATTCCATATAAGGTCAAAACTGTTTTGAAGCAAAATGATTCATCTCATCCATCTGAGGAAGAATTTTGGAGAAGTAAAAAGAAAAAAAATATGTGACCTTTGGATCAAATTTAATAAAAGTGCCTATGTATAATAAATTTTACCTGGTTCAGTAATTGTTAACAGCAACAACAAGAGAAACCATTGTTCTGAAGGTCAAATTCCTTGACCGTAAATAAGACCCACATTTTAGACAGAACTAGGAGAGTGGCTAAGAGCCATTGGGTTGGGAGCCTGCTTCTCTGCCTTTTTTTTTTTGGTTTAGAGGTTTTCTTCTTTTTCTTATGAATGGTTGTTTAGTGACCAAAGGTACAATGGACTTCCCTGGAGCCATTTATGATCCAGATTCGAAGTTCTGATGGCTGTATCCCACAGCCTTTTGACTGCATTTTGGGTGCTCAGTAATCAGCCTGCATTCATAACCATTTGCAACATTCCATGGTTACATGACTGTTTTATGACTGTTTTCCCCAAAATTGGCATTTGTCCAGTTTTCAGAAAAATGGCCTACTGTGAACCATTGGTTTTCTGCAAAAAAGGTCATAAAATCAGATTAATTATGTGGGTGACCCAATTTACAACTGTCATGACTTATGCAGTGGTGGGATTCAAATACTTTAACAACCGGTTTTCGGCCCTAATGACCGGTTGGGTGGGTGTGGCCAGGGTGTGTGGCAAGCATCACTTGACCTCCTGCACCCCCTGGGAGCAAAAATGGGCCACAGGGGCCCCATTTTGGGCCTAGTGGGCCTTCCTGCAGCCTCCTGGGAGTGAAAACAGACTGCGGGGGTGGGAGTGGCGGCACAAAACCCCCTGTACCCCATTTTGGGCTTAGTAGGCCTCCCTGCAGCCTCCTGGTAGTGAAAACGGGCCACCCAGGGGGGTGCCCCCCCCGCATCCTACTTTGGGTCTAAGAGGCCTCCCTGAAGTCTCCTGGGAGCGAAAATGTGTCATGGGGGGTGCATCCCCCATGCCTGATTTTGGACCTAGTAGGCCTCCGTGTATTTACCTGGGAGCCAAAATGGGACACGTGGGGACTCCTGGAAGGGGTGGGATGGGGAGGGGCCAGGCAGAAATTTAACTACCGGTTTGCTCAAACTGGCCGAATCCCACCACTGGACTTATGGCTGTGATGGACAGACTCCATTATGATTATAACCTGATAATTTCTTATCAGAAATATACCTGCTGAGGATTTTTTAAATTAAGCCAAAGGCTTTGTGAATTTAAGTTGCAAATCATGTAAAATTAGGGATATCCCAGAAAAATTGCAGTCACTGATACCCAATTATAAACTAGCAAGCTAACAGGTTATCATTAGCCAGTCAAAAAGATCAGAAGGCAAATTTTAATATACCACAAGTGCATGTGAATTAGAATTAGCCAATACAACACTCACCATTATACTTTTTTCTGTTATTAGATGGTATCTTTAAGAGTTTTTATTTTACCAGAGGCTGTATATGGTGAGCTGCAGCAGGATCTAAAGATTTCATTTTATAAATTTGGCAATCACCTTATGGCACCAGGAAAAAATAAAGCTTTAGAAATCAAATCATTGTCCAAAGAATTGTCAGCAGTGACTTAGGAAGGTAAATAGAGCTCAAGATATTGAGGCCGAAAGGCTTTCTGAAACTTCGTAGCTGCACAGGAGGGCTCCTTAATTTAAGACCATGTAATCTGGGAATACATTGTGAATACATTGAGAAACTGGCATGATTATTTTATAGCTGCACTGGATGTGAGAATCACCCTGGCATTATTAGAACTTTTTAGCATTTGCGTATAGCATTTGAGTACAAAATTATGAAAATAATTTAATCAAAAGGTGTTGTAACTTCAAGAAACAAAGCAAAAAATTCAGCAGCTTTAGTGTAAAAAGTGTATATCCACACACTACCTGCTTATCCTGCCCCACTAGGGTTCCTGGGTGAATTTATTTCCCTTTCTTAAAAGCTGAGGAAGTACTTTTGTTCTGAGAAGTCATTGCCAACTTGTAAACCAGGCTTTACCCGTGAAGTGGCCCTTGTCAGTTAGTAGCTCAAACTCTCCGGATGGAAAATAGGACAGACTGGCTCTGCACTCCTGGAGAAAATCAGAAAAATAATCTCCCCTTAAGAAAAGAATCAATTTTCCTGTTTTTTTTTCTTTCAGCTTCTGAAGAGATTTGTACAAATATTTATTCAATGTTCTTGCTGAAAGTTGAAAGCCACATCTTGTGCACATATTTATTACATCCCCTATTTCTTTGTCATGATGAGTAAAAGATAATCAAAAACAGAACAGCAAGGATTTTTGAGTACAGAAAAGCAGCAACAAATGAATTCTTGGCAACTTTATCCCAAACCATCTTTTTTTGGGGGGGAGGGGGGCATATATGACAGTTAGTTTGGGACCTATAACGATATCTGAGAAACTGTCTTGCCCCAATTATATCAACCCGTCCCACCTGGTCAAGCAGGGAAGGTATCCTACGTCTCCCATCAGAGTTTTGACTGGTGTGTTCTAGGAATCCCTTCTCAGCTACTATCCGCAACTTATGGAACATCTTATCCTCAGAGATGAGATGCCTCTCCACTCTTCTGGTTTCCCAAGAGTGTTAAGACCTAGCTTTGTCAATTAGCATGGGGATTGTGTATCTCAAAATATGGTACAGCCCTGGCGATGGTGGTTTGAGGACACTCCTGCTGTCTTGTTAACTTCTAGTGTTTTGAATGTTATAGCAATAGCACTTAGACTTATATACTGCTTCACTGTGCTTTACAGCCCCCTAAGTGGTTTAGAGTCAGCATATTACTTCCAACAATCTAGGTCCTCATTTTACCAAACTTGGAAGGATGGAAGGCTGAGTCAATCTTGAGCCTTGTGAGATTCTATCTGCCAAACTGCTGGCAGCTGGTGATCAACAGAAATAGCCTGTAGCACTGCACCACCGTGGCTCTTATACACTGATCTTTATTTTTATTAGGAATTTTAATTTGTTTTTAATTCTTTTTAATTTCTGCTTTTATTCATGTATATATATGGTTTCTTATGCTGGGTAAATCACCCAGAATTATTTAGGTAGGATTGGTGATATAGAAATTTAATAAATAAAAACATAAATTTTATGAATATTCAGGTTGTCCAGAAATTATTAATAAATCCTTTCCAAATATGAAGCACCGCAAATGTCAGTCTCTTTGATGCTTGCTTGCTATTGGCTGCCATAGTAACAGGCAGGGTGATTGGCATTTGGGTAGGGAAGTGAGCTGGAGTGAAGATGGCCTGTGTGAATAAAAAGAGAGGAATGCTTTCATGATCTACTGCGTAGCTGGAATTGTTTATACCCAGTCAAGGTCAACTGTCCCGGAATACCAGATGGACAAAAACACCTGAAGATGTGCCCCACATGACACCATATGGGATGGGGATTGGACATTCAGACTGTGTCCCTCGGGGGAGGGATTTGGGGAAACTTTCAATATGTAACTTTCGCGCCTTTTGGCTCAAATCTTGCTTTTCTTTCATCGCTATCATTTCAAACTCAGTAAAAATACCTCTTCTCTACAAATGTGGAGTTGGGGGGTTTCTTTCTTGGGTTCTAAATGGAGGCACGCCTAACAGCAATCGAAATTTTTTTCAAAGAGAAAATTGTGATCGACAGTTTATTCATACATAGTTCAGCAGCAGTTCTTGATGGTCATATGGGGCATTTATGCAAATACTTTATTCATCTGTGAAATGGTGAATGAGAAAAACTTTTCCCATCCTTTTGCCCCAACTTTCAAATCAACCTAGTTGCCCACAATTGTTCTGATATGTCTAAAACAAAGCATTTTACTGGGTTTTGTGCTCACTTAGCTTTACTTAATTGTTAACTTTCTGTAGAAAGTGGCAACAGTGGCCTCCTGGTGGTCAGTACAACTTTCTACATAAATGGGATATAATCTTCTCCTCCCACTCCCAAATCATATTCTACCAGAAAAAAAAAATAAACTCAAACACACATTTATTTATATTGTACCATTTTGTTTCTACCCTTTTAGGGTTGTTATTGGTTTTTTGTTTTGGTAAAAACATAAAACGTGGAAGACATATATTTATTCTACTTCACAAAATAGGCAATGCAGCCTAGAAAAGGATAAAAACACATAAAACTGGATAACGAACTGGGTAGTGCATTAGTCTCTCATGTCCTGACCACTGTTTTGTCCCATATTAATATTTGAACTTTTCACTCTTTGTTCTCTGGCACAAGTAGGATTTTTTTTCTCTTTAGAAATAAAAAAAATGAAGAAAAAGAAGCAAATATTTTTGCTTGCTGGGAGAAAATCATCACTTCTTTATCCACTGTGTCAGATTACTGTCCTTTAATCATTATGTGGTAGCCAAAAATTCAATAGGCATAAGTACTCTAGTACCTTCCTGATAGTGTTGAACCACAATCCCCAGCAGCACCATCCATGAGGAAGGATACTGGAGTCTCAGGAAGGCCACTATTTTAAGATATCAGTTTTGGGGAAAATCTTCCTATTGAATTTCTGTCAGCCAGAAATTAAAAGGCACAGAAGCACCTTAGAGGCTACAATGTAGTATCAGAATTATTACTCTCCTCCTAAACCATGATTCTAGCAAAATATTATTCTCCACCTCTCAACTTCCCCCTTCTCAACATCAACCACAGCTACACCAGAATTCTTAAGTTTCTCATGTTCCTTCAAGCAGTTTCACAAGAAAACCTGAGATAGGCCAGTCTTTCTGCATAGCTCTTCCAAACTAAAGTTATCCCACGTTTCTTACATTTTAACTGGTTCTTCAAATGACACTCCCTGACTTCTTCAATTTTCCAGAACAGCCTTTTCCAAAATCAAATGTGAATTCTTTAAGGCATGGTCAACAAATTGTTTCATTCAAGGAACGCTTGGATATATTAGCAGAATGGTTTTTACAGGAGAATTCTGAGAACACAACATCAAGGTCTGCTGGGTCTACTGAGACCCACATTCTACGTTGCATTATATCATAGGCTGGGGATGAAAATGAGAGATGGGCATCCCATCAAGCCCTGAGCATAAACTAACTCCCAATTTTGATCTACTTGTCTACAAGGAAGATCCTATATAGGCCTAAATTGAAATTGGCTATGGGGTGGGGCCTTCACCATTAGGTGCCATGTCCTTTATTCCATATCATCCCAGAAGAAGCCAAGCCTTTAAAAAGCAAGCAGAAATAGAGGGAAGTCAGAATCATTTCTTAGAGAAGGTAAGATGGATTCAATCATCGGCACCCAGAGTGGCAGTATAAACAGGAATGGAGTGCTCCCTTCTTCCCCCCATCACATGCAGCAGGTGTTGCAAGGGAGTGCAGCAGGGAGAAAAAAGATCTTTAGACCAGGCAGTTTCTTATAGGAGGCCTGGCATCACCTCACAGTGTTCAACCAAGGCCTGGCTTCGCCTGCCTCATGGGGCACAACCAACAGCAACTCACAAGGGCCCTGGGAAAGCACCTCCTGCAGAAATACCCTGTGGGGACAAAAAGAACATAATATCAGGGATCCAGCAGGGTCTCCTGTGAGTGAGCCTCCAAGCATCATTCTCACCATCCCAGCACTATTCTCCAAGGACTTTAGCTTTCTCCAAGCTTCATTCTAAAAATGCATTGTGGAATGCTGTTCAAAAGTCAGCAGAGATGTGGCTACTTAGAGCAGTCAGTCAGTTTTTCTCCCTTTAGCAACTTTAACTTTCATATTCAGTTGGGTTTTCATTATATCGTATTTGGTATTGCTTATGTATGATATGTTATACTTTAGATAAATCACTTTGAATTCATAATATGGAAGTAAAACAAAAAACAGGAGGTAATTACATCATTGCAACTACATCTTGACTACCACCCTATTGGTACCTGAGGTCAGCTTCACCACCAATTGGTGCTGGTGCCTTCAGTTTGGAGTCAAGATTATAATAGATGCCATCAAGCTGACGCACAGCAATCCAGTGGCGACGTCTCACAGGAAGAGACAGGAAACCCAGGCACACATTGGAAGGGACGTTCACGATGAAGCCAACCAGCCCTGCCAGGGACAACTGCTCTAGGGGTCTATGAGACAAAGGGAGAAAGGAGCTTGGCAGAGCAAGTAGATTAAACTGGCAAGAAGATGAAAAATTCTGAAATGGCCAGGAGGATAGTCTCCTATCATAGTAAGCAGGTCTCAGCTTAGTCAATCAGTGAGGAAGTGCCAAAGACAGTTACAGAGAAAAGATTAGCAATCATGCCTCAAAATACTACAGCACAATGTCATTTTTAAATTATAAGCCACCTTTAGCAATTAGGAATGAAAGTGAGGGGAGAATCAGTAAAGATAGTTAAGAAGAGAAGATGAAGTTGAACACAGAAGTAGAGAATGACAGAAGCTTTTTCTTAAAAAAAATTGAACGACAAATTTAGAGTTGGTTGGTTTTTGCCTGTTCAGAAAAAGTAGCTGGAAAAGGTAAAGGGATAGGAGCTCCTTACCTTCGTTTATCCCACCAAATGGCTTCAAGCCCCACACTCTGAAGAGCTGCCATGATGACATTGACATCATAGTTCCCTGTCCCCAGAAAGCTACGGTGTGGATTCCACCTAGCATCAGGAGCCAGCCTGTGGGGAAAAAGATGACAGACATCACCAGAGAAGGTTTGGAAAAAGAGGAAGGGCCTCCCTAAATATCAGGGGCACATTTGGAATACTTAAAGAGTATGATACGGGTGCTCTCATGAATGGTTTCCACAGTAAGCATGGCTGATCCAATTACTAGAAAGTTATCTAAGAAGTATCTTTATACCCCGTGGAGGCTACCAGTATGCTCCCTATTACATTCCTTAAATTACTTCAGCTTTTTTGTTTTCTGAAGAGGCAGGCTCTTCTAAAAAAATAAATAAAGTACTGAATTGCAATGACCTGTCATCTTTATTTTCTCAGATGCATATATGAGACTCCAAGAGCCATTTTGGAAATACAGTTGTTGCTGGAGCTGGAACATCATAGCATATTACTTGGAATAGTAGGGAATGTTCCTGAGTCTCCATGAACAACACACTGGAGACCCCAAAAATAAGACAGAGGAGAGGCCATCTTCTTTTCTTGCCTGCCTGAGCCATAAGTCAGATTGTAGTCTCCTTGAGGGAAATACATTTTTTCCCCTGAAGTTATAATGTGCCATGCCCACTGGCAGTATTGTGCTATTATTTTTCTTATCTCTAGCTTGTCCAAAATAAGATGTGTGGGTTTTTAAAGTGTGCATTTCATGTATTAACTTTTTGTTTATTTCAAGCTGGCAAAATCGTATACTCCAGGGAGCTACTCCTGGAAATATATTGAGAATAAAGGATGTACACTTCTTTATATACAGCTGGTGCCTTGGCTTTTCCAGAGACTTATGATACTCTAGGGAAGCCTCCAAGACTCCTACTTGCCCCAGAATAAGATTGTATAAATGAACAATAAATCAACCGATCCAGATTGCAACAGATTCAGTATTTAAGAGGCCTACTTCACCTGCTTCCACTGAAATATTGCTGAATCTAAGATATTATCTTAATTGTACTAAACAATGTATCATAATTACCAATAGTTTTAAATGAATACATAAAAGAATTCCCAGCCACTCATGCTGGAATAGTCTATTTTATTTATCCAATCTTCCTTCTCCATCAGACTTGCTTTGCCCTGAGCACAATTAGTCAGTTTCCAGAGAAACAAAAGAAGGCGGTGGCCCTTTCAGGCACTTGCAAATACAAACAAAAGCAAAAAGAGATGGAGCCTTTTTTAGTATTTTTAAATAGCTTTTTCTTTTTTTAAAAAAAGAGAAGCCACTTTATATTACTGAAGGAGATTTGACAAGCTCAATATCCATCCACTATTATCAGGAGACCTGCAGAGTTTGCATTAAATAAGCAAGGAGGCCTGGAAAGGCATAAGGAGATTTGGCTCCAGCAATAGGAGTACTTTCTGGAGGTTCTCTAAGATAAAGCTTATGTATAATTCAGTTCAAGCACAATTCCACATGGAACTTGGAGTTTATAGCCCTCATGATTCTCAAATAGAAAAAGGGCATGAAACAATTTCACTCCACCTCTCTCATCAGTCAGAGTGTTCCACAAAAACTAAAGCCAACAAATCACCATCCTTCTTCCTAAGGAAAAGATGGAATTCTAAGACTGAATATATGCAAAATATTTAAATTAAATAAAATCAATATTTCAAACTCCATCCTTCTCCATTTTCCAAAAAGGATTCTGGGGTATACAGAAGCAACTTTAAACACTTCTGCTCACTGAACAGAGCTCCAATCATATTTCTGAATAAATTTTCAACTAATTTACATCATAAAAACAAATTATGTATATACCAACTCACTGGTATAAATGTTACATAACTGATTTGACACCAAAGGTTTAAAACCTTGGGATATTTTCCCCCTCTTCACTTTGACTCACTTCTTTTAGTTCCTACCTGGAACCATAAACAGATACTTGTCAGAGGTTTCAACTGACTCTTGTGGAGGGGCTCCCCTAAAGATCCTAAATAAGTGAATAATCAGTCCCAAAGAAAGGAAAACTCCCAAACAACCTACTTTTTACAGATTTCATCAGCTATCTCTTGGGTAAAGAGTCGTTCCTGCAGGACATTGTTGAGGGCGTGGACGGCACAGAGTTCCAGGCGTTGTCTCTCATGATAAACCACAGACGTCTCAGTTTGGCCCAGATTCCCAGACATCACATCCGAAATGGCCTGAAAGGCCGTTCCCAGGAGATCAACCCTGGAGGAAAAAAAACATTAAGAAAAGCATGAATAGAGAATGCACCCAATCAGTACAATCCCACCAGCAGATAACAAGGAAAGATTTGGCAGCAGCATTAACAATATTAGCTTCACCTCTGGCCCTTCCAGGCACCCGTAGGTCCTCCCTTTGTGTAGTTTGTCTCACAACAAAAGACTCTTTCTTTTAGACATCCTTGGTTCTCAGTCCACTTTCGTTAGATACACTTAATGTCTTCTCAACCTCCCTGCTTTGTTTTCTCTGTCCCTTCTTTCTCCAGCTCTTATGCCTGCTAAGCTTTCTCTAGGATCACAGCTCATCCAATAGATTCTCCTGGCTGCCCCACCCTTGTCAGATGCTAGGGAATCCCAGCCAATTGTTGACCAAAGCCTTAACTTTACATTCATTATTAGCAGCACAAATGCATCACAATATTAAATGTTTCCCAGAAGCCCAAGCAAATTATGGGTATTTTTAAGTACTATAGGATTGAAAACCAACCAACCAAACAAAAAAGTCAAAGTTTTAAAACACCCAGAAGCCAAATGTCTCTTTATTTATTTTATTTCAACTTATATCCTGTCCTTCTCTGGAGACTCAGGGCGGCTTACAATTTCAAGCACAAATCAATGTGCTTAGCAATTTTAATCACTGCAGTGATTTTAATCACTGCAGTAGTAAACAAGTGGCTTAATGCATCCTGTGGGAGAGGGGCACATGATGCTCATTTCATATTTTTATTTTCCCTTAATCTATACTGATCGGAATGAACATGGCCACTTTGTTGAGATGTACATACAGATCTTTCTGTTAGAAAGTTGTGTGTTATAGTTATCCATAGCACAACAATATGAAGGCAGGCCAGCTCTTCCTAGCCAACTGCATTTCAGATGTGATAAATTTAACTTTCTGAAAATTATGGAAAGTTGAATCCAATAAATCTGTTGGAGAGCAGGTTGGGGAAGGCTATGGCATATCAAAACTATCCCTTGGAAATCATTCACTCAAAATTTTCTGAAGGAAGGGAAATAATTTTCCACAGCTATCAAGAAACCATACATAATAGTTAAAAGATCAGGAATGTGGCATTGATCATCATATAAAAACTCCTGTTAATACTGTACTGCTAAGTATCTAAGACAACATTATTACAGCAGTAAAACATTAATACCATTTTATGATACCATTGCATATGTTTTAGAATGTACATTAAGTATCACAACATGCCAAAAAAACAGGTGGAGGTACTGGTTTTATTACAAGGTAACGTACAGTAGTCATCAAAACTTTCAAACCTCTAAGTCAAAATAGGCTAGCTAAAGACAGACTAAAAAAGATACTCCTATACAAACTGTAAATTTCCTTCCATAAACCGGTACGACGGACGCAAAGGTAGTTATTATAACCCAGCTGCATTCTGTGCATGCTCGAAGGTACCACTCTTCAGGAGTGGTTAACGCTGAAAATAATCCTAGGATGCAAATTTATACCCTGCTGAATGTTTCAATGTTTTTCCACCAACAAAAGAAACAGAGACTCATCAACCTGAGCAATTCCCAATTATCAACTCGTACCAGGATGCGAGGAGTGGGGGAGTAGTTTGGGAAAACAACCGCCAGAGAAAATAAACTTACCCGGGAAAAAGCGAAAGTCCGATAAACGAGCCCCCCCACCATGACTTCCCCAGAAACGGCTGTTAAAGGCCAGGCTGACTGTGCAGAGACGGAGAAACTACTCTTCCCAGCAAGCCTTGGGAAAGACGATAGAACTACAATTCCCGGTAGGTCTCACGCGTTTGACCGGAAAAAGGTAGGAAACCACATTTCCCAGAATGCAACAAAAGGCGAGGCAATTGCTGCGAATTGTTTCCCTTGAAAGAGACTTTGAGAGGGAGTGTATTGATAGCGGATTCAGAAAGAAGTTCGGCGTTCCTTATAATTTAGGTAAAAATTACAGTATAGTTCCCAACCGGTGGATGAAAAATATTGTAACTGGAAAACAAGTGGATTTGCAATCTTGGTACAACATTACGTTCAAAACATTCTGGACTGTTACTTTGTAAAGGTGTAGGATTTCAACTCATAAGCTAAACTTATAAAGTTATAAGTTTATTATTATTTATTTATTATTATAATTAAATGTATAAGTTTAAGAAGGGCAGTTCATTTAAATTGATCTTTGGTATTTTATGCCCTATTATTATATATTATAAACCAGACTTTTTTTTTCAATATAAGACATATTATGAACAAGATGTCTGACCTGCTCATTTTCCAAAACTTTCTCACGTTGATAGTCTCAATAGTTTTTACAATATTCAAAACCAGACCTCTGGCAATTCTGGCAACTTGTTCATGATGCTGTTTCTAATCAATTTGTGACATTCTCTTGCAGCCTTTGATCAAATGGTTAATTGTTTCATCCTTTTTACTACAACCAAGTCATTTTTTGTTGTTTGTTACATATAGAATCTTCACGTTCATTCAATTAATTAGCAAACCTTCTTTTTGAGACATTAAAATAAAGTCTTCAATTTTTTTTCTTTTAACATTCCTGATAACCAATTACATGTGGGTTTTTTTCTTTTATATCCTTCAAATTATGACCATATGACTTATGCTTCTAATTAACAAATAGTTTTTAATTGCTTCTACTTTCAGCCTTCACTTTTGTTATTTTCAAGAACTTTCCTTGATTGATTTTCTTCATGCAAGGATTCTTGATGTCATCATTCAGGCCATGCTTTTTTTCCATTACAGTTTGTTTCACCTGCAGAAGTCCTCTAGCATCTTCATCTCTTGGCAAATACAGTTCATCAGTATCATTTTGGGGGTGCAAAGCATGCTATATTAACATAAGGGCTGGTTGTTTTGGGGTTTTTTTAGTCATCTGAATCAAGTTATCAAGTTCCACCTCAGCCCAGTCAATTATATTGCTGTACATTGAATAACAGGAACTGGCCCAGATATTGTTTTAATAATGTTTCCATCATTTAGCTTTGATTTCAACATTTTACAAACTCATGAGATATATTTGGTTGAAGTACTGTCTTTGATTTGATTCTGTAATAAAACAATAAATTCTTCCAAAATTATGAAATATTTATATCCTTTTGGTGCTCGTTTTTATCAAATCTTCATTGTTAAGCTAGATTTTTTCATTTTCAACAATTTTGCCTGCGTTTTAGGCAGGGGTGAAATCCAGCAGGTTCTGACAGGTTCTGGAGAACCAGTAGTGGAAATTTTGAGCAGTTTGGAGAACT
>JANHFM010004459.1:69165-80214 GCA_032468115.1 Grayia smithii
AGTAAGGTAATGCTCTCTATAAGAATCTGAACTACTAATGGTCAAACTAAATTGGCGGTAGGAATTCAAGGTGGGCTGGACTTAGATCTCTTGTGGGCATGAAGACACCTGAGACTGATGACATGTTTGACCCCTCCCTCAGATTAGCCCGGTCATCTCATACAACATCCTAGCTATGAAAGCCATTTGATGTTGAGGTCATTTTTAGCTAGATACATAAGTAAGATCTTCACTGCTAGTGTTAGAGTTAGGGTTAGAGATGATTTCTCTTGAAGAAGATGATTTGTCAATGATGCTTTGATATAGGCTGATGACCTAAATGGTTTCTTCCAGTTGTATCCTTCTATAACTTAGTCCTTATCTCTTTTATACTTGCTTCTTATGAGACCTTTTATGTCCATTTGGAAAAAGCTGACATATACTTAAACCATAGCTGGTCTGTAACTCAGAGGGGAGGAATACAAGAATATAATATTTTATTTGCCTTTTTTCTGAAAAAAAAGAGAGAGAGAAATAACTTATTCAAATATTACACATATGCCACATAATTTGTAACTTGGCCATAAGGGAAAGAGAAGCTCTGGCGGGATATATTTAATCTGCCTTTACATGGAACAGTAAGGAAGTAATGTCGACGAAGTTGGTGGAAGGCTCTGAAAAATTAAAAGTACCCACTAATTAAAACATAAATAATGTAGGAAAAAAGTAAAGGAAATTATGATGAGAGTTCCTTCAGAATCTGTGTTCAGGAAACAGAATGGAAGAAAGAAGGACTGTGAGGATGAAAGACACTCGTGTGCTGTGGGAAATGTCAGCTAAAATAAGATTGAGGGCAGGGGTGCTATTCAGCAGGTTCTGACAGGTTCTGGAGAACCAGTAGCGGAAATTTTGAGTAGTTCAGAGAACCAGCAAATACCACTTCTGCCTGGCCCCAGAGTGGGGTGGGAATGAAGATTTTGCAATATCCTTCCCCCAGGAGTGGGGAGGGAATGGGGATTTTGCAGTATCTTTCCCCTGCCATGCCTACCAAGCCACGCCCACAGAACCGGTAGTAAAAAAAATTGGTTTTCATCACTGCTTATAGGAATAGTTGTATACTTGTTGATACTAAATCACATTCCAGTATCTTTATTGAATCCTTTAGGCTGAACTAGATTCCTATAAGGAATCTAGTTCAGCCTTTGGTTTTCCAAATAATTTTAAATCATCCAAATAGAGTAAATGCAAATTACTTACTCATTCTTTGGCCGAGTCATAGCTTGTTTAGTTTGTTTTGTTCCAAATTGTTAGTGGGACCATTGATAGTATAAAGAGTAAAGGTGATAATGAATCAACTTGAAAAATTCCATGTTTCATTTCAACTTCTCCTAACTCTTGCCTATTAGCCACCAGCTTTGTTTGCCAAAACTTCATTGAAGTTTTCATAAATTGTCATTTTTTTCTGCTGATTCAGAAAAACTGATCAAATGATCAAATGCCTTTTTGTACTCTATCCAGGCCAAGGGTAGGCAATTACCTATATTTTTCAGAGTATAAGACTCTCCAGACTATAAGACACATCTACCTTTTTTGATGAGGAAAACAAGAAAAAGAAATCTGTCTCTGCTTCCCAGCAATTTTGCCTCCTTGCAGCAAACAATAAACAACCTGCTTTACTTTCATTTTTGTTTTCAGAATAGCTTGATTAGCACAAGAATCCCAGTAATTTACCTCCTTGCAGTAAGCAGCAGAGTCCTGCACAGCAATAGGCAATGGCAATCCCTGCAGCCTAAAACAGCTGAGGGTCGGGAGGCGGATCCAACAATCAACTTGTGCTAATTAGGCTGTGCTGAAGCTGAAATGGGCTGTTTCTTCTTGCTGCTTGCTGCTTAAATTGCTGGGAGGCAAAGGCCAAAGAGTGGGGGCCAGTGGGTGGGTGGGGCTACATTTGATGTATAAGATGCATCCAAATTTTCACCCCCTTTTAGGGGAGAAAAAGTGTTTCTTATACTCCAAAAAATACAGTAATTTCCCCAAGGGGCCCTATGAGAAACTGAGACTGTTGTTGATGGCTAAACCAATAAGGTTGTGAAGGTGCATAGGCACGCACATACATTGAAAAAACAAGTCACCTTTAACATAAAAGCAATGCTGTTACATTGCATGCATGGCATAGACTTATTTACATTTGATTTCTAATTTCCGATTCACACCGGCCAGATAGGGACAGGCAAAGCCTGATATGGCCAGGGCACTGATTAAATGCCCAGGTCTGATCCAGGTCATAAACAATGTTTTTTTCCCCCTTGAATTCCTTAAAACTAATTTATTAATTCTAACTATTATTATAATAGTAAGATGCCAATCAACTTTCAACACCCCCCCTCAAAAACCAAACTAGGGGAGGAGTGGTTTAATTTCAGAGATAATGTAATTCCAAAGAAGGGGAACTATGAGAATTTTGTTGTCATAGTCTTTAAGCATGTTCTTAAGGGGAGGGAGGGAGATATTCTCCTAGATCTTATTGGACAGGTAGAAACCAATGAAAATAGATAGTTTTGTAAATACAGTACACAAGTCCTAAACCAGGTAGACTTTAAAGGTAGCAACTAGCATATTGAATTGTACCTTGAAGGTAACTTTTAACCAATGTAGTCCTGAAGGTATTTATATGGGAACATCTATTGAGCTTTATCATTCAGATGCAACATTTCGGATCATTTGAAACATCTGATTAATCTTCAAAGCCAATCCATGTGGAGTTCATTACAATAATCCAAAAGCGTGGGAGATGTTCTAGATGTATAGCAAACTACCATTGTAACTTTTTTCATGGTATGTTATATTGTTGGATTTCTGTCTATAAATAACAGGCGCTGGTAAGGATAAAAAAGGCTAGCTCTTAATCTAGGAATAAGCAATGTCATGTCCGAAGTCCGGTCTTGACAATACAGAAGCGATATAGCACACATGGTGGGGTGGGGGTACTTTGGTGTTGGTGATGGATGACCTGAGGAGTGGACTCGGACTCGAGGCACCTAGCACCGTATCTAGAGATGCAGACGCTTCACACACCCTTTGGAGCAGAATGATGACAACAACACCAATCATTCGCAGCTGAGGGAAGGGGCATGGCACGGGAAAGTTTAAAAGTCATTTAAGCGGCAGAAAGCCTTAGCGCTAATTTTGAGCAGGACGCATTCTGTCATTTCACTTATGCTGAGACGAATTAAACCGAGATACCACTAACCACCTTGACTGAGTGTATCTGTTTGATGGGCCAGCGGAGGCGGACAGAGAGGAAAATCAGCGCTAAACCCATGCTTCTGGACTGAAATGTGAGTGCCTGGGATCTGGATGGAGGAAGGGGCTGCAACACCGGCGGTGGAGGCATTGGGGGACAATGGGTCTCCAACAACTGCTAGCACCCCGCTGGCAGGTGTGGAGAAGCCCATAGAGCTCCCGGTGGTGAGGCCAAAGGAAACGGAGAAGCAGGATGTTCCCGAACGCCGGGGATGGGCAGAGGATGCGGCAGCATCTGGCCATTGGTGGCATAGTCCGGCATTAAAGGCTCCAGGGCTCACGTGGGAGGGGCACTCATCCCTGCTGGCCAACCAGTTCCGTGGGTGGAGAGAGCAACAGTGGGCAGAGGAGGATGACTGACTGGACCCGCTCTACCGACTTGGGCTCCTCCACCTTGGACATACTACGAGAAAAGTTTGGAGAGGCTAGCTTCCAGGACGCTCCTGCTTTTTTAATGGTATATTACATTGTTGGATTTCTGTCTATAAATGACAGGCTCTGGTAAGGATAAAAAAGGCAATAGCTCTTAATCTAGGAATAAGCAGTGTGCTATGAGTACAGATATGTTCAAGGACACATTTCTTGAGGTCTGCATAGCTTCTAGCTCAACCTGATCTTATCATTTAATCTTTTAATTTAAAAAAGAAAAACAAATAAATAGAAAAGGAAAACGCTACTAAATGCCAGGTTTTACAATCACCTTTATTTACAAGAATGCCCCTGGCATTGGCAAACATTCTCATAAAATAAAAAATGTGGGTATAATTTCAGTCCAGTGCTTTGCTTGGAAATGTGTCTACATACTGTGGAGGCAGAGAACATCCAACGAAATAAGATAAAGTTTCTGTGAGTACTACTAATAGTTTTTATGCCATTGTGGCAGCCATTTTATGAATAAATGAGCTTCCATCAGCCATTTTGTTTGTATTTATGACATGCTAACAAAATTCTAACTACACCTATCTACCCAAAAGAGTTTCTACCTTTGTCTTAATTTCATACAATACTGTAAAATGCTAAAAAGGCATCCATTCTTTAAAAGTTTCCCTAAATAGATAAAAAATCTCTGAAGCTAAAATGCTGAAAAGGCACCCTTTACAACAGTTTCCATAAATTCTGTACATAAATATCCCTTTTGAGACCTAGAGAGATCTGGATATGACTAGTGCAGGTTTTTTGGCAACATCATAGTATTTTGTTCCCACTGCTTTCTAGGGTGCTTTTCAGCATCCCAGTCCAGCCTAAAATTTCTGAGCTTAATCAAGGTCAGCTGAGCAGCAGTAGTAGTAGTAGTTTTGAATTTTGGAATTTGCAATCTCAGCATAGTTGAAGGATGCTAAATTGGTGGGACCTGCTTTGTAACATTGCGATAGATGATAGCTAGCTAGCTAGCTAACTAGCTAGCTAGCTAGATAATAAATAGATAAAGACACACACACACACACACACACACACATACACACACAGATATTGGGTAGCACTGTGATGGGTTGCTCCTGGTTTGGTCCGGTTCTTGCAAACTGGTAGTAATGGCGGCAGAAGGCTCCGCCCACCCACCCGGACATCATGGACGATCTATGTATGCACACACTCCCGTTGCGAACCGGTAGTGGAAGTAAGTAGAGCCCACCCCTGGTAGCACTGAACAATCTTTTCAGGCATCCTTTGAAAAGGATTCAGCTATTATTGTCCTTTGATATTTGAAATAAGTGGGATGTCTCATAACATAATAGACAGCAAAGTATTTTAATTTCTTCATCAAGCAGTGTTATTCTGAGTACTATAATAACATTAAATGACCATTATCACTATGTAATAGCTAATTTAGGAGATCTAAAGCTCTCCAAATTTTACCTATTAGGACCTTTGGGTTGACTTAATAAAGTTACTGCCCTAAAGACTGTGAAATTGCTTAAGTTGGGTACTAATTAAGTCCTGTATATTTGAGGTCACACCTAGGATTGATGGAACAAAGAAGCTCTTAATGGCAGATTTCCTTATAAAAATTATTCAGCTGAATGACAGCTTCAAGTTAAATACTAATTATGTCAAACTAAAAAATGGAATCAAATGAAATTTAATAATTAATGAATCTATTCCATTTAAATGGAGAAGTTAAGTAAAGAATATAAAGGAATCTTGCTGTGTAAGGATATAAATACTTGGGAAAATAGATTTTTTTTAAAAAAACATTTCCACCGTTATTATTTTTATAAATGACTTAAGATGGTGAGCATATCTAGTAATTTTCTATTGTTCCCACAACAACCCTGTGAGGTGAGTTAGGCTGAGAGAGAGGGACTGGTACAAAGTCACTCAGCCAGCTTTCAGGCCTAAACCTGATTTCTGGAGCCTTAGCCAATAAATAATTTTTGTTGTTTGTGCTTAACTGGCATCACACATTCAGTAGGAGACTGGCCGTCTTTCTAGAGTTGCAGTTAAGTATCACCAAGTGCTACTTACAAGAGCCATTCCCCACCCCACCCCTCTAACCAGGATGTCCTTTCTTAAATTTAGAGCTGCATTTGGGCCTATCACTGGTACACATCCTTAAGTAGTGAATAGGGTCAGGATAAGAATTACATTTGAATTAACTTTCTATATTAATGAATAAGGAGAGTGGCGCCTCATGTGGTTACGATGCTGCGTTGACAATTTGCAAGTCACATTTGAAATCCAAGTGCTGTTGTGTGACTGGATAAACTCCCTTCATTTGCTCCAGCTCCTATCCACCTAGCTGTTCAAAAGCATAAAAACATGAGTAAATAGATACCACTTTGGTGGGCTCATTAACAGGGACATGAAAAGAACTCCCTACTGGGTGTCCCGCTGGGCAACAGTGATGTTACAGGGTGATCTTTTCACTATGGAAGTATACTAATGAATAAAATTATATTGTAAACTAAACTCAAATATAATTAATTTTATTATTTCTTCCACCTATTAAATATGACAATTTGGTAACAAATTGGCATTCATGGCTTTGGAAGGCCACATGGGGGCCCTTGGATTTCAGGACTTGTAACTCTAAAACACCCTCAGAATTTCAGGAACAGTTCCCTTGAGACATTCCTCTGATAAGCATAATGCAATCTGCTCTCAAATAATATAGTCAGATCTTTAAGCATCCAGCTAAAAGCAAAAATGATCTTCCTAAGCACAATTGTCACTGTGCCTCTTTAACAAGATTTATTGCGAAGAATGAGACAGGATTGCAAGAATTTCAGCAACTGAACTTTGTCTCATTTATCCCCATGTCACATTTATTATTTTTATAAATCATTCAAGGCAGCAGCACACACAATACTAATTTCTCCTCCTATTTTTCCTGCAACAACAAACCTGTGAGGTGGGTTGGGATGAGAGAAAGTGACTAACCCAAAGTTACTGTCATGCTAAAAACTGTCTAGAAATCGTCATCTTCCAGTTTCTTGTTTGGTGGCTAATCAAACTGGCTTTATTCTTGTGGACAATGGAAGGAACCCAGAAGGTGATAGAATCAAAACCATTGTCAGGTTGGAAAGCAAAAATCATCTTTAAGACAGTCTTCTCCAATTTAGTATTCACTAGAGATATTGGACCACAGCCCCCAACAATGCTCCCAATCAATTGCTATGCTGAACAGAATGATGGGAGATGTACTCCCAACACATCTGGAAGATGCCATATTGGGAAATACTGATTTTGAAGAAATGGACAAAAGCTTATGAGTTATTTTACCAGCTTCCCCCAATTTCAGTGTTGCTTCAGATCTGTGGACCTCTGCTCTCAAAATTCTCAGCAATCATCCTGCTAGCTAGGGGGATCTGCAGACTTGCAAGGTATTCAGACTGGAGAAAGTTGGTTTATTTGACAGACAAACTGAAACCATCCAAGATGTGTGAGTGGGTTTCTTCTGCTTCCTTTAATGAGGTGCTGCTACCTTTCTTGATCTTTCCATTCCATTGTAATTACTTCCAGGTATCTTCTGTGAATCCTCTTAGGAAGAGATATCATAAACTCAGCATAGGTAGACTCGGCCTCCATGCCCTTGGCACACTATAGGAAGGAAAAGAGAACAGATCATTCAAGGCCCAAGTTACTGTTTCAATGGTATTTCCCAAACCTGATTCTTAGCCAATTCCCTTATTATTGTCTGAAGCAGAAGTTTGCTTCAGTACCTAAACAAATCAATTTCTTCAGCCATTTCCTCTTTCCTAAAAATATTTAAATTGGGCCCTTCTGAAAAACAAAGGTGAACTCTTGAGAAATGGAGTAAAAAGTTATATGGCGAGAAGGGAAGAATTTTTTAGTTTCTGATTTTAAAAAGAACCTCACAGAAGCTAACACTTATACTTTAACTTCAGTGATCAAGTTATCCTAAGGAATAGGGAAAACTAAAATGTTTAGGTAGAAATATTCTTTAAGATTAATTTTTATTTTAACAATGTGGGAGGTTAAGTCTATTATCTCTGGTGATTATTGCTTCTCTACAATTGTCTCAGTCCTTGTATATTTTATGCAAATGGGTCCTCTTTACAGCAGAATTGCTTCTAAATTAAGAATAAGTAATTTGTGAACTACTTACAACCTTACCTTTTCTTGCTTATTTTTCTGTTGGAGATCCTTCTAAAATGCTGTATGTGATTTAAACAGCTTTGTGTCTTTAATCTCCTTTGCCATTGTCTCTTTTTTTAAAGTAAAGTTTGATTCTATTTATCTCTTTTAAAACTGATTCCTCTCTCCTCTGCACCTCTGCACATCTATCAAAGTTACATGTTTAGGGTAATATTCAACTGGCCTTTCCCAACCTGTTGCCCTCTAGAAACACTGGACTTTGATTCACCGAATCACATCAGAAGTGAGATGAGTGATGCTAGGTGCGATTTAGAAAATGACTATCCAGCACAACTGGCATGAAAGATTGGGGAAAGCTAAGTTCCAACCAAGAATTACAGGTAATGTTTTAATCAAAGTCAGAATTTGAACAAACTGACCTACAATCTAGATCAAAGATTCTGGATAAGGGAAGGTTTTCAACCTCACCCAATAGGCTGCTCCAGAAAGCAGCAAAGGTGGCTGACCCCGTGACAGCTCCACAAACAGCTGGGTTCCTGCGACTGGTGCTGACTGAGAAGCCCCCTGGGCCTGTTGCTTCAATCATCACCACATGATAGTTGGGAAGGCTGCAAGATAAAATTGTGTTCAATTAGACCAGATGTTTAGATAAAAAATGACACAAAGCCATGAGTTTGCTGGCACATGCTTCATACCAGTGTTTCTCCAATTTGGCAACTTTAAGATGCCCAGAATTCACTAGCCAATATACTGCCTGGGGAATTTTGAAAATTAAAGTCCACTTAAAATTGCCAAGATTGAGAGATATTGCTTTTGCATTATTGATGGGAGAGACCTATCACATTTTGAGATCCTGTCTTGAGCACTTTCAGAAAATGGCTACCATGATATTTATGTCCAGTCACAAAATATCCATTTACCAAGAATATAACACCATTTGTAATGCTCAGAATATTCCCTAGATATATGAGTTTCCTTCTTTAAAAAAAAATAGCATTGGGGTGTCTACAGTATATGGTTAAAAAAAAAAGACAATGGTTACTGCTACGTGGTGATCAAACACTTCTTTTTATGATGATATCGTGAAAATCATCTTGACTTTTCTGACACATAGGGTTGCCAGTTCTGCTTGGCATTCTCCCGAATAAATTTCTGCACTCCCCCACCCCCCCTTCATTTCTTTTTTCTGAGAATGCCTGCAGGCCCTATTTGAGGAACAGGAGAAGTCTTGTAAATAAAGATAAGGCACACAGGTTTCTCATTTAAATTTTAAAAGACTGAAATAAACTTTTTTACAACAACAAAGAAACCCAAATAAAAACCAGGCATGCAAGATGTGCATTAGAGATTAAGAGAGAATTAATTTTTTTAAAAAAGAGAGATTAAGAGAGGGATTCATGGGTACCAAGTTGCTTATCCTTTAGCTAAAGACTTACTTGGGATCTGCTACCAGGCAACCTTTCACACCATCGAAGCCCAGACTTGGAGCAGCAATGCAAGCTGCTGCCATTGTGTTGACATTGTTGGGTGCCAGGGGACAAAGACTCCGCACAGAGCCATTGTACAGCACCATGCTTTCCTCCTGGGCTCCCTTTGCAAACTCCCCAAGAGACCCACCCAACCGGAAGCTGTCTGGGTGTTTAGTCATGGTAACTGTTAATGCCTAGAAAAGACAAAATGGAATCTGGGAGAAGTCACAAATCCTTAAACATCCCTTTCTTTTAGCCTTTTAAAGAGTAGAATCCCAATGCAAAGATTTCCACTTCTGAATAAGAACGTGCCTTACATTAGGTCAGAGTATTAATTTGTTTTTTTCTGTGATGTATACATTGCTTGGCTGAAAGTTTTCCAGAATTTCAAACTGGAGTTTTTCACAGCTGCATTTCATGATATCAGTAATTCTTCAAATATTTATGTCCAAATTTCCTTTTATCAATGTTTTCTCTTATGCTAAGGTTTCCTATCTGGACTTAGTGTACAACTCCAAGATTTCAATAGCAATAACTGCAATTCCTTTCCAGTCCTGCAATTTTGCAGCCCCCCTTTTTATAGATACCATTAGGTTAAGGAAGACTACCCTACCCCATTCCTCTATAGGCACTTACCTGGAGCATCCCTGCATCATCCAACCTTTGAATGTCTTGACCACCCCATAGAGCCCCACTGGGGATGTAGAGAGTATGTCCAGTCTTTTTTGCCACTTCACGTAATCTAAGCTCAGTGTTCACATCTGCTAGGGCTGTTGGTGACCCGACCTAGAGGACATAGAAATATTTGCACTGTTGATGGTGCGGAGTCTGCGAGAGGAGTGCTTCAGGACAATAGTTTTACTAGTTCTCTCCAATTATTGAGCAGAGAATAATTTAATTTGGCAAGACAAAGGAGAAGGATACAGAAACCGGGTATGCATAGCATACTAAGTGATAATGTGATTTATTTCATTTAGACTAGCCTTTCACAAGCTAACATTCTAAATATGCAGATTTCAGCTCCAAGATTTCTCAGTAATGGCTAAGCTTACAAGGAATTCTGGGAACATATCTGAAAACATATCTCCTGCATGAGCAGGGGGTTGGACTAGATGACCTCCAAGGCTTTCCCTTCCAACTCTGTTACTGATTGAGATTTTTTTTCAAGGTTTTTTTTTTTATATAAAAATGTCAAATCAATGTGTGAACAGTGTGGCACCTGGGCGCCATACATTCCAATACAAACAAAACTGATCAGATTAAACATTATTATTACATTCAATCAATTTATGAAATTCCCATAACAATACACATCTCTATTAGGTTACAGTCTATTGTTATTCAATTATTCCACCTATTTCTCGCAAACGGGAAGAATTCAGCACAGGAAAGGTGGAGACCCATTCCTCTGTGTCTGTATCACAGCGACGTCAAAACTGAAAGTTCTAGATTTATCATATTCTGTAATCCAAATTCATGTCCACTCTTACTGGGACTCCAAGAGTTGTCTCAAACTTTTGTCAAAACTTAATGGCATAATTTTTCTACCATAGAAAACATGAAAACATTACCACAAGTCTTTAAAAATAAGCTTAACATAATCAAAGAGTCTTTGGTGGCGCAGATTGCTAATGCACTGGCTAAGTGCCTCCACTTAAGTCTATCTGCTTGCAATTAGTGCTGGTTCGATTCTCACCAGGCTCAAGGTTTACTCATCCTTTCATCCTTTCGGGGTAGATAA
>JANHFM010004460.1:73263-83510 GCA_032468115.1 Grayia smithii
TATGTTTTAATGTTTGTATATAATAAAAAACTTTTTAAATAAAAAAAAAGAACCACAACTATGGGAGCATAAGATAGCATTTTTCAAATACATGAAATAAAGTGAAAGCCTATTCTGTTATTCCAGAATGCAAGACATGAAATAATTGATTTAAGTTACAAGAAGCAAATTCTGATTGAATGTTAAGAAAAAGCATTAAAAATCATTACCCAAAGACATGGACTTCCAGAGAAGTTCAGAGCATGGACTGACAAGCAGTTGCCAGAGAACCATCAGTTTGGGAAATTTTAATTTGATTCTAATTTTATGGTTAGGTATGTATGTAACTGCCAAGTGGGTACAAGAATAATAGATGTCCTAATCCCACTCAGCTGGGATCTTCTGCCCTTAGTTGCAGGAAATTATATTACATATTTGCCTAGAGTGTATGAAAATCATATTTAACTCCAATATTCAGGTGGGTAGTAAACACTTTGTAAGAATTACATACACACATTTTCAATAGTAAGTCAGGACTCTCCCTCCCTCGGATGTGACTGCCAACAAATAATTTTAGAGTTCTTTTTTCTGCCAGAGATTGACCTTTGAGTTGATTGACCTTCTGCATCATTAGAAAACTTTATTATTGTCTTACTATTTTGCCTTACTATCTTTAATCTTCTCTTCACTCTTTATTAAATTTCTGAGAGTTTTTTTGCCAAAACAGTTTATCTTTCTATCTGAAAGAGGGAAGAGGGGAGATTTTCTTTTTTTCATGCCTGCACTTACCCTTTTTTCATTTCTCCTGTCACAGGCTTGTTGCCTTCAGCCTTATGACATAAGGTCTCCTTTATGGATGATTGAAGGATGATTACTATACTTAATGTATCGGAGAATATATGATAAAAAATAAATACACGTTCTCCTCAAATTAAAACCACAATTGAGTCCAAAATTTCTGTTGCTAAGTGAGACTGTTAAGTGAATTTTGTCCATTTTACGACTTTTTTAGCCACAGTTATTAAGTAAATGACTGCAGTTATTAAATTAGTGACACAGTTTGTTAAGTGAATCTGGCTTCCCCATTGTCAGAAAGTCACAAAAGGCAATCACATGACCTTGGGACACTGCAACCATCATAAATATGAGATAGTTGCCAAGCATCCAAATTTTGATCACATGATCATAGGGAATGTTGAAACAGTTGTAAGTGTGAAAAAGTCACACTTTTTTTCAGTGTTGTTGTAAAAAGGCTTATTATATCAGATGAAATGGATGGATAAATGAAAATGAGATAAGAATTCAGGGGAAGAAATGAGACACAAGTATGTTTAGAATAAATATTTTAAGTATAAACCTATTTATACATACAGTTAAGGATGAAATATAAAAAAGCATATTGATTTATCATAAGATTGAGAAAATATGTATTGATACAAGTTGAGAAATTCTGAATATGGGTCAGAATTTTATTTGCTAATGTCAATATCAGATTATTAGGAGGGAAACAGACTTGGAAGAAAGATAAAAATTAAAATGAGAATGAAAGAGATTGATTGCAAGAAGAGAAAGTAGAAATTTCACATGTAAAGTACTAAGTGATAGGTTAATCTTTCAGTGGAATGAATGAAAAGTGGACGTGGAAAGATGATTATGGCTGGTTGGAACATAACAAATCATATTATTTCATGTGCCCTTGATTGAATTATACTAATAGGAATACAGTACAAATACTTTTCCTTCCTTATCTTCCAGTGGTGGGATTCAAAACTTTTTACTACTGGTTCTGTGGGCATGGCAGGGGAAGGATACTGTAAAATCTCCATTCCCACCCCACTTCAGGGGAAGGATACTTTAAAATCTCCATTCCCTCCCCACTCCAGGGGAAGGTTACTGCAAAATCCCCATTTCCTCCCAATCAGCTTGGACTCGGGAGGCAGAGAATAGATGGGGGTGGGACCAGTCAGAAGTGGTACTTCCCGGTTCTCCAAATTACTCAAAATTTCCACTACTGGTTCTCCAGAACTGGTCAGATCATGTTGAATACCACCTCTGTCATCTTCCATTTCCTTTTCCTCCTCCTCCTCCTCCTCCTCCTCCTCCTCCTCCTCCTCTTCCCCCCTCCCCCTCTTTTTTTGGGGAATATATCAAAGAATTAACTTTTTTTTAAAAGAGCTAGGAGGGTTGAGATAAAGGGAAGAGTAAGACTAATGATTAGATGGAATTGATACTATCTTGAGAAAGAGGAAAGATAAGGTTTAAAGACAATGGCAATGGATGGTTGTAGTAAATGCAAGAATGTTTTACAAGGATAAACACATTTGGAAAGATATAGTGAACGGTATTACTTTAAACAAGATTTAATTCTATTTTTATTTTCTGTTTTCTCTTGCCTTTTACTTTGTTTTATCTTTAACTTCTTTGCTTTTTCTATGCATACTTTCCCCAAGAAGCAATAACATAATGGTTATGGACATCTAGATCTGGAGAATTCTGGGAGCTTACATCTATACATTCTAAAGTTGTTAATTTCAAAACCACTGGATTAAAGAATATAGACCATAGTGCTATGAGCCAATTTCACACAGCCTTCCCAAAATTAAGGAGGGATGAACTTCATCTCCCATAAAGTTTAAGTGACATAATCAAAGGAAAACTGATTGGAGAGAAAGCTGATATAATAACTCCTTACGAACTAGAGCAAATTTTCAAAAACTCCATCATCTTCACTTTTAAATAAACCATCATTTACTTTCAGTTTTCTTGAGTTTTGGGTTGTCACTATAGTTTGCATAGTTGCTTGGTAAGGATGCTTGATAAATATGGTGCTGATTACAGTTTTGTTAGAAAATACAGTAATGATTTTTCTTTTTATAAAATATATACTGTGTATAGACTAAATTTTATGCCTGTATTTTTCTTTAACAGCTACTAAGAAAATTGTATAGATATGGTTATCAGGAATCTTATCCAACTTTATATATTTTTATTTATTTGTTTTATTACAGATAGTTTGCTTCTTCAAAAGCATTATATGTATAAGATCAATCAATCACAAAACAATCCATCCAAATAAATAATATATTGATAGATTGCTTGATTTATTTTCTCTTTAATAGGATACATTTTGTGTGGTGTGGGTAATATTCTCCTACATTGAACATGGAATACAGCTAAGTGTGCATTTCATAGTCATTCTTGTCATTTATTTAAAAATTATTTGAAAGTTTAATATTTAATTTGCAGTGAAAGAGAATATATAAGCATACATAGCAAAATATAAACAGGCAGATGTTTTTGACAGCTGGATATGAATTTAAAATCTAAATAGGGACTGACAGTTTTTTGTTTATTTCTATGATACATACTTGGTAATAAATACATGCTAAATACTCAGAAATATTTTATGCTATCTAGTAACCACACAAGTAAATTACAATGGTGTGCTTATGAAGAGGCCAATAAGAGTGCTTCAGTGAAACATGCTAATAGATTATATGCTATATTGTCTTTGCAATATTATTTGCTGTTTTTCTGTCAGAAATGATTCATTCTATTTAATCATTAATCCAATTCTGATAAAATTTTTACTAGTAATAACACTGTAAAATATTGAACAAAATCCACTAAATTTTGTGGAAGCAGTTCCTTTTTAAATATATGATATGTAATATTTTAGCATTCTACATTGTTTTGGGTTTTAAAACAACGTTTGTCCAGTGCTATCCTGGCTTTAAGATGCTGAATGTTTCTAAATCTAATATTGGAATTATGATAGACATTGCATTAGTTATTGAATGGGAAGAATAACATTTTGCTCATGCATAGTGGAAAATTGAGTCTTTTGTAGCAGCACATGGTCTGTTTGGAATGATATAACAGACACTGCATGTTCACATATCAAACAAAATGCCATCTTACTATAGAAAAGAGGTGTCAAAAAGTTTCTTTGTACCTTTAACGCATGTGATTATGTAGTACAAAATGCAGAGTTTGTAAAAAAAAATTCAATATACAGGCAAAAAATGAATAATTCAAAACAACTCATAAGTTCTACATTCTACTGTATCTTTTATAACACAGGCAGAAGATAGCATTGTGTTCCCAGTAGGGCTGAATTTGCACAAGTTACACCTCTGAAAATGCCAGATGGTCTATGGTCTACTTTTGAGAGCTGTCATATATGTAAAGATTTTTTTAAAAAGAAAGACAGCTGAATGAGAGTAGTGGATCATTAAAGAGAGAGTGAGAGTCCCTTGGCATCACTGTGTTTTAAGAAAGCATTGTGTCGTTTCCTCATATTAAGCTTTTCATTATTTTTCCCTTTTTTAGTTGTATATAGCCTTTAAAAATAAGGGAAAACATTTCTATTTTAATTTGAATTATAGTGCTTAATCATAAAAACTTTCAAATGTTTTTGGTTCTGTAAATTAGAATTCAGGAATATAGTAGATTCTAATTGGTTTCAAGTGCATTTTAAACATAAGATTCAAGAATCTTTAGTGAAAAATGATTGATAGTTAAAATAAATTTAAATTGCTATAATTAATACATTTGGGGGGTCTTATTTATTTTTTATTTGACCTGTATATCATATCTGAATACTCCAAAACTATTTAGCTAAAAATTTATACGCTAAAGTTGAAAAAAAATAAGTCTACTTGGAAATAGAATTTATCTCTTTATCCTAATAGAAATAAGAAATTAAATTAAAACAATTGCACTGGGTTTGCTTTTCATGGAGATTTCATATTGCACTTTAATTGCAATATGAAACTAGTGAACATTTGCGATACATTATAATAAGATTTTGAAAAATAAATAGTTGCAAACAACCACTTCCAATCTTGCAATAGTCTAAAGCAGGAGTATCAGTGGCTAACTAGCAGAAATAGAAATTAGAAAATTAAAAGGGTGGGCCACAGGCCACACCCACCCCAGCTCCTACGTCATGTGACAGCAACGTGATGCCGCAGGTTTGACACCCCTGGTCTAGAGCATCACTGTTAATTCTAATAACCCTGTCATTTAGGTTTATAGACTTTTTCCTATGTTCTTGCCATTTACTTATTGATGAAGGATTAGAGCTTTTCCAACAGCTGCCCAGAATCACTTTGAAATAAGATGGGCAGCATCTTAACAAACAAACGAACAAACAAATTTGTTTGTTGTTTGCACTGAACGTTGAAAGCATATGATTTTATATCCAGAAATTCTAGGAAATATACCTCTCTGTTAGACTACTAAATGACAAGATACTTGCATATTCAGGAAATATTCACACTTTTATCAGTACTGATTTAGGATGAAAATGGAAGTAGATCAAGTTACTCTTCTATAGAAAAATAAATGTTGAGTTGTAATCTGAGCTTGTGATTAAGTTGTGTCTGCTTACCCATGTAAATGCAGTCTTCTGTATAAAAGTGATCATATTTTAATATCTTTGGAAATTTTCTTTTGTTGGTGAATTGCCAGTATACCTCTACTCACTGAAGATGCTTGATGGAAATTTATCGTTTTTGAGAATGAGTGAGGCTTTCCTGTTGTGTCTTTAGAATTTGAATTAAAGGATTAGTTATCAGTCTTGCAAATAAGACCACAAAATAACATCCTCCCCACTTTTAAACAGCCTGCCTGTCCATACATATAAAAAGTTTGCCATGAGACTTAACACAAGGAACCAAGGGTTTTTTCCTCTTTTTTTCTTTTTGCAGAACTACTGTTTGTCTGCCTAGAGGCATTTCATGCTCCTGGGAAGACCATCAGACATGTCAGTGTTTTGACAAATATTTTTCTTTATTTTATACAAAGATATTTTAGATAAGATGCTTTTACAAATGAGAATTATGTTTTCGGTGAGTGAATGATTTTGAATTGTCTGCACACATTAGAACTGAAAGTAATTGATTTTTTTTCACCTTATGAGAGTTAGGATAAATGTTTTAATGTATGAGTCTCCTATAGAAAGTAGATTTCAATACCTAAGGTTTCCTTCTGTCCATAGTTAAATTTATGCTTCAAAGAATATGTTATATGAAATACATAACTATATGAGTATTATAGCAAGAATGTCAGTTAGAAGGGAATCATATGTTCTTACCTTGTGTCAGTTGGCTCCTCCCACAGGGTATAAAAGGAGGAGTGCAGATGACCAACTGTCATTACTGGATTGTTAATGATATTACCTGTAATATAGAAGTGCTTAGCTATGTTTATTCATAAGTTATATTGAATAAATATTAATAAATGAATTTTAAGTAATTCTAAGATATCCAGAATTATTGAGCTTAGATCTAAAATATGCAACATGCAATATAAAAAAGACTACTTGATAGTAATTGTTCATTGGTGTCATCAGTTCACTTTCTTTTGCATTTGCATTGCACAAGAATTGGTTTAATTGCTTTTTTAGGGGAAAAAAGTTAATTTGGGCCTTCTGATCTGAATAATTATATTGTATAATATAATAATTATGTTGTGATCTGGAAAGTAATTAATGTTCAGGCAGTTTTGGAATGGGGTCCTCCCTGCACCTGGAAGCAACTTCAAAGCTTCCTGGCATTCATGAACTTTTACCATCATTCACTCAGATAGTCCTCCCCATCACCAATCTGCTGAAAATGAAACGGTAAAGAAAGCCTAAGCCTAGCCAACTGCTGAAATGGACAATGGAATGCCAAGCAGCATTCAAAAAACTCAAGTACCTATTTGCAAGCAGAGCCAGTGCTAAAGGGCCCATACCAGGGGTGAAATCCAGCAGGTTTTGACAGGTTCTGGAGGACCAGTAGTGGAAATTTTGAGTAGTTCAGAGAACCAGTAGCAGAAATTTTGAGTAATTTGGAGAACTGGCAAATATCACCTCTGGTTGGCCCCAGAATGGGGTGGGGATGGAGATTTTGCAATATCCTTCCCCCAGGAGTGGGTTGGGAATGGGGGTTTTGCAGTATCCTTCCCCTGCCATGCCCAACAAACCACATCCACCAAGTCACACCACATCCACCAAACCACACCCACAAAACCGGTAGTAAAAATTTTTGGATTTCACCACTGGACAGCTTTGGGGGACCACCCAGGGGCTTAGCTCCTCACATCATCCGAAAAATGAATGGGACATGTGAAGGCATGAGTGGGGTCTTAAAGCAATATCTCAGGTGTTGCATTAACTATCAATAGGACAACTAGGTGGGCCTTCTTTTGCTGAAATTGCTTATAATAATTCAGTACACAATAGCACTGTATTCACTCCATTTAAAGGGGCAAGACTTACCCCATGGGGCAAGACTTTGCATCTATCCCTAAACTGCCTCTAGCCACTTCTCTAGCAGCTATGGGGGGGGAGGGCAGTTTGGGCTTTCTGGCAGGGGCTGGAAAGCAGGGACATTTTGCAATGTGCAGCAAAGTAGTGTTTTGACTGTGAAGAGCCATTGCCTAAGCCCTCTCCACGTTTGGGAGCCGAGCTGAGTGGAAGCCCTTAAAGAGAAACGAGCCTGCTTTCCAGCCTCTGCCACCCTTTGGCCCGATCCCCTAATGCAATTCAGAGCCTTTCCTTCCTGTTGCGCTTGGGAGCCGGAGTTGGAAAGAGAAGTTGAGTCTGCCGAGGAGGAGGGGGCACTGCTCTGCAATGTGCAACAGCTCTGAAGGGCTCCCATTCAGCTCAACTCCCATGGAGAGGACTACATTCAAAGTATAAGATGCACCCTGATTTTCACCCTCTTTTGGGGGGTAAAAAAGTGCGTCCTATACTCCAAAAAATACGGTACTCATTAATTTTCAAGCTGTGTTGATTTATCAAGCCTGATCACATAGTTTCATAGCAGAATATCTGAAATAGTGAAAGCAATGCTAGATGAGCATATATCCATGATGGAAATAATAGAAGCAATCAAGAGGCAAAAGAATGGCAAAACACCAGGTCCGGATGGATTACCAGCAAAACTATATGGTACTTTAAGTATTCCAATGCTGGAAGTATTCAAACTTTTATTAGAAGCAAAAGTACCAAATTAATGGATGAAAGCATATATTACTCTCATTCTGAAAGAAGATGCTGACCTACAACGGATAAAAAAATTATAGACCGATATCTTTACTGAATGCTGGTTATAAAATATTTCCTTAAATAATTGCAGAAAGACTAAAAAGATTTTAAAATCAATTTATACATCCATATCAAAATTATTTTTTTACCTAAGAGACAAATTAAAGACAATATAAGAATAATTTTAAATACATTGGAGTACTATGAAGTGCATCCAGAGAAGCAAATGGTATTGATCTTCCTAGACACACAAAAGCATTTGATAACGTGAACTGGCAATTCATGCTAGCACAACTAAAAAATATGGAGAGATTTATTAATATGATTAAGGTGATATATTATAAACAAACTGCAAAGGTAATGGTAAATGGAGATATGACTGAGAAGGTTAGCATTAAGAAAGGTACAAGACAAAAATGTCCCTTGTCTCCCCTATTATTTGTATTGACATTGGAAGTATTAAATAGAAAAATTTGACAAGATACAGAGATAAAAGGCATGGAAATAAAAAAGGGAAAGTATAAACTACAGGCGTTGGAGACGATTTAGTTTTTATTTCAGAAGATCCACAAGAAACAGGGCCTAAACTAATAAAAAAAAAATAGAAGAATATGGCGAAGTGGCAGGTCTGAAAAGAGGAAATTTAAGATTTTAGTGAAAAACCTTACAGATAAACAGAAAAAAAGAGTTAATGAAGAGAATAAATATTCAGATTACTAATATTTTCTCATAGAAGATACACAAGAAACTTTTCTTTCATGGACCCAGCCTCCATACACAAATTCATAAAAGAAGTGTACATTTTGAAGGATAGTTATGTTTTGACACACTTACTGATTTGAAAGCATGACACTTTTAAAATGCATACATTTGTTTCACATTGCTAACTGGAACATTTTCAGCTTGATGCATTGCTAGTCTATCTCCTTTTGTTTATAGCAGTATTTCAGTGGACATGTGATTTATTATGATAATGGAGGGTACAATTATTGTCAGATTTTTAAAAATACATCAAAATAGGATTCATCTGAGGAGAATTCTCTAAACTAGTGTTTTCAAACCTTTTTAAAGTTTTTTCCCACACATTTTTAATATGTGTGAACATCAATTTCCAGTGATGACTGGGGATTTCTGGAAGTTGAAGTCCACAATTTTAAAGTTGACACTGATATGATCTGATCGAACCTCATTATCTAGCTGATCTTCTAGAAACCCTACAACTGGGCCATTCCCATTCTCCATTTGATTCAGACCAAAATCACACCACCAAAAGTGAAGAGTTCAACTATTCTTCTAGTCTTTCTGGTCCACAAGATGAGACTCTTAATGGGGGCTTTACTATCTGCCATTTCAGATGTCTGAAGTAATATCTCAGATCTAATGCAGGTAAACAAACCTACTTTTGAATGATATCAGAGTGCTTTTCTCCATTACAGTAGATACAGTAGAGGTATTTGCTACAGTTATTTTGCAGACCAGACAAAAACATTTTAATCACATGACTGCAACATCTGTGTTCTATTTTGGTGTTATTTTTCTTCAGTATAGTATTCTATTTTACTCCTCAGATTCCTTTTACAGCTATTGTTTTACATGTGCACACAATTTCCATGTACTACTAAGTAAAGTGTGGACCATATTACAGCTTTTACAGATGGACATGGTTTTGAGGTCTGACTAAAGGGGGAAGTGGTGAGAAAATCAGAAGAATACTTTCACCAAGAAGAATTAGAATTTCAAAGCTAATTTTGAGAAAGACAAGTTGATGGGAAACCAAGCACACAGTTGTTAAATTTTATTTATTGGCAAAGAAATAAAGGAAAACTAGTGTAAGCACTCTCTTCATGGGAATACAAGAAAAATTTTAACAGGAAGCTAATAATGTTCCTTCCACTCTGTTTCCCACTTCGTAAAAACAAAGGGGAAAATTTGTGAACAGATACCATTTTCCACAAATATAGGTAAAAAAGAGGCATCAATGGAAGTCTGCTTGTTGTTAAGTATGCCTATTCTGAGGATTCACAAGAGAAAAGAGCATCAGCAGGTCCCCACTGATGTATTTACCCAATAAAATCTAATATCAATTACCTTCCCTGTAGAATTTGCCTGCTCTTATTTTTCCAAACATAGTCAGAAAAGAAGCACTAAGAGAGGGTGACGTCAGAGACTGATGGAGCAGACTAGGAGACCCTCTCCGTAAGTCTAGCCCCAAAGTTTGCGCTTTCGGCGG
>JANHFM010004461.1:16520-28225 GCA_032468115.1 Grayia smithii
TATATGGTGAGTATATCCCAAACTCTTTATTTTAACTGGAAAAGTTGGGGGTCGTCTTATACGCCCAGTCGTCTTATGCGCCGGAATATATGGTAACATGTTTGACTACATGTAACTGATTGCCTATGCAAAGGGGAGGTTACTTTTACCCTATCCAATCAACTTTCCTCTTGCATTTTCTTTGTTGTGTTAACTATAAAAAGGAGTGAAACATGGGGCTCGGGGCTCTCTCTCCTTTTTCATAGAGACATCCCATTTTATCAGGGTACCCTAATAAACTGTTTTTAAATTATCTTCCGACTCAGTTGCTTATTGGGAAGGTAAACTGAGGCAGAACCTAGGACCAGATTTGGCTTTCAATGTAGATGCAAAATCCATGTGTGATTTCATAGAGATCATAATTAACTTTTTCAGAAATACGCTATTTATTATACATTAGCTGCATCTTCTGGTAAATCCTAAGAGAAAAGGTTAACAATTCAAATTAAATAAAATCAAAAGAATCCTAACTGTAAAGTTTATAAGAATGGGATGGGTTCTAAATGACCTATATACACCTTTCGCCTCAGTGACACGATGGGTTATAGCTACCCATTTTATAGCAATTTCAGGAAAGCTAAAATCAGCAAAATAAAGTGCTATATTTACACTAGCACTTGCCAAGATTACAGCAAAGAACTCTGCCCCAAACAGACTTTAAATACTTAATGAAGAATGAATAGAATAAAATAACAGAGTTGGAAGGGACCTTGGAGGTCTTCTAATCGACCCCTTGCCTAGGCAGGAAATCCTACACCACTTCAGACAAATGGTTATCCAACATCTTCTTAAAAACTTTCAGTGTTGGAGCATTCGCAACTTCTGGAGGCAAGTTGTTCCACTGATTAATTGTTCTAACTGTCAGGACATTTCTTCTTAGTTCTAGGTTGCTTCTCTCCTTGATTAGTTTCCATCCATTGCTTCTTATCCTGAGAATCTTAAGAAGATCCCACTGGATACATTGTTTGACTTTTTCAGCTTGATATGGAGCCATTGATGTATGTTTGCTGGATACAGTTGGTCAATCAGCCAATGTAACATGGTCTGGTTCACATTTGCGATCTTCTCCACTAGGCTCTGTTTGAGATCTATCATGTTTACAGTGGAGGGAATACTCAATTGCCACACTAGGGAAGTTTACCAATAGCTCGTGGCAATCGGATTAAGAGGCCTGGAGCAGCACTAGCATCCAGTAATGCAGTTAAGAGGCTATTCCATCAAAATCTTGAAAGAGGGCATTGAAGCACAAAAGTCATGAGCAAAAGCAAGGCAACCCTGTCCATGACCAGCCCATCAAGTTTCTCCAAAGAAGATGAAGGTTAGTTGCTGTGACAGTTCCTTTATGGCTTAGCTGACCCAGTGAAATCTGCTGTAGCCAATTTAGAAAGGGAAAGAGCTAATACAACAATATTGGACATTAAATCTCTGGAAAGAAGAGAGAAGCTGTACTGTACATTTGTGGGAGAAAAAGGATGGCCATAAAGTTCCGAAATCTAACCCTGTAATTTAGGATCTTACTATTTGTGATTTTCTTACTTGGGACAAAACTTCCATAATGAGGACGAATTGTGTATCTTTTGTAAAAAATATATTAGTTGTATTATACTTAACCATGGTATTAATGGTATTGATTATTAAGCTTCTATTAAGAATAAAAACAATATAGACAGCAGTTGTATAGGTACTTTAAAATATCTAGTACAGGTTGATAAATCAGGAATCTATTAGATCTTGGTTTGTTAGTAGAGCACTTGTACATGCAGCTTCTTAGATTGTAAACAAAATTAGGAATTTGCTTAGGTGAATTTTGTGTGGGTGGCAGACACACATTCTTTTTGTTAAATGGCCCTGAACTGCTTTGGGCTCCAGTTCTGGATGGGGTTAGGTTCTCTGTTTTCCTAGCTTGAGGGTATGAAGGGGAAAATAGAAAAGTGTCACAGAGCTTGGGGCAGTGTGGGGAGGGGGGGGATTTAACAGTTGCTTCTCTTATACTCGAGGTTCATATACCAGGCTTTCTTCTTGATCAAGAATAATCAGTGAAATCACTGACTTGAAGAGCATGATGAATAGTAGCATCCATGGAAAGATGGAGGCCAATGCAAGACCTTCCCCTTTTTTGCAGGCATTGATAATTATGTACATTCAAAATCAGGCAATGTTTGCATTGCAGGACTCTAGGAAGAGTATAGTATGCATAAATCATTCACTAAAGTAAGGGGTCTCCATACGTTTGGTTAATTTAATGTGAAAATGTGTTGTACCAATCTTGAAATGTTGCTGCTGATACTGAATGTATTCCAGCTCTATAATATAAGTACTATAGGCGTTCATGGGATTTCTCCAGTGGTTACAGCTGTCTTTAAAAATAACTAACTGTTGGGTGTGTGCATTTTTTGCATTCATTTGATTTGTTGTGAAGGTGGGAACAGCTGAGCAGCTGCAAATTGTATATGTTTATCATAAGCTGTAGCAGTTGGAGAATGTTATTCTACCTCTTTACATCTAACAAAAGCAGCTTGATGGTTGTTAAAACCAAAGTCATTTACAGTTCCAAGTACACATTGTACAAATTTTTGTCTGCAATCCATATTTACGTAAGAGCTGAAAGAAAAGGTGTGTGTACACACACACACACACACACACACACACACAGAGTTTGTATATTCTCAAAAATGTTCAGTTACTTTTTATAAATACTTGGTAAACCTTGATAACCTTCATAAGCATTTTGGACTATAAGGAATAGAAATACATTATAAATGTTGAATGTTTATAATGTAGGATTATGCCCATGCAAAGTGACACAGATTCAGTTTGTGGGCTATGGATTTATTTTACAATTTTTATAATGCTTGACTCCCAGCATAGACTATTTGTGGTGATTACCATAGCCACTTGATCACAATGAATGAAATGTCATAAAATAATTGAAAATGTTCTAAAGCAATAAATCATCCCATAATTTAGTAAAAAAAAAAACCCAAGATGAAAATCAAAGGGAAAACAATATATTATATACATGAGCTGCACTGGTGGCTGGTCTGATTCTGGATCCAACACAAGGCATTGATTCTATCAACTTTTTAAATCCCTTTTTGGAATGGGACTAGGCTACTTTAGGAACTGTCTCATTCCAATGGGTTGGACTGTCCCACTCGCTCCAGCAGAAGGAGTATTGTGCAGTCAAGGAATTTCAGCTAGTGGGGTCCAAGAGAAAATCTTTCTCTGCCATGGCTCCCGCCCTCTGAAGCATCTTGCTGCTGGAGGTAATATCCACTCCTACTATTTTGGCCTTCTGGAAGGGCTGTAAAACCTGGCTCTGTCAATTGGTTTGGGGTCCCGACGGAGGGTTCTGTGCTGGAGGTGGCTGGTAGACTAAGAAAGAAGATCCTACCTCCATGTTTCCCAGAGCACGGGTGTCAAACTCGATCGTGTCACATGACATATCATGACTTTTTTTTTTGCCTTTGTGGAGCTGGGGTGGGCGTGGCCTGTGCATGACACATCTGGCACACAGGCCACCAGTTTGACAGGCCTGTCCCAGAGTCACTTTGATAGTGAAATGGACAGCATATGAACAGATCTAATGATAATTTAGAGCAGCCATTTTCCCATTTAGGCTGTTCCAGTTTGCTAAGGTATAAATAAGTTATTTTAATTTTTTTAAAAAGCTTACTAGAGAAGTCTAAAAGGCCCAAGGTAATAGATCCTCCATGGTCTTCTTTAAAGGAAGGGCATATGCAGAAGACCTTTATTAAAAAAAGGCAACTCTTGGCCTAATGTGTATGGGAGAAGCTATTCCTTCAATTAGGCAAAGTAGGCAGGCAGGGCCCAATCCAGCAACACATTTTTATATAATAACAAGCTTGATTTGACTATAGAAATTCTTTGGAGGCCAGTATGGGTATGATATGCTCTGGCTGAAAGACATCTGATAGCATCTCTTGACTTGATTTGCTTTGCCAAAGCTCAGAAGTCATACTATTTGAGATAATAGATTGGCTTGAACCACTTTGGTTCAATACTGCTATTAGCCTCTTCTCTTAGCTCTGGCCAAAATGTTTCTAGGCTGGATATAGTAGCTTGAGGATTAGCCTTCAGCAATGTTGTCTAGCCATAAAGACCTTGAACATGTTTGACCTCGCTGCCTAAGAGTGCTTTATATTAGGCTAGAGAGATTTACTAACCTTATTCTGTTTGGTGGTTAAAAAAAAGTTTTAAAATGCTAAATGAGTCAGGATATCTAGCTAAGCATCTTCTCCAGATTTACCTCAGCATTATCTGTTTTATCTCCAGGTGCCTCTGCTGAGATTAGGTAAGTAGCTACTAGCAAAACAGCCTTTCCATGGTAGCACCTGGTCATTGAATTACCTCTGTAGAGAAAAATAAATTTATCAGTTTTCTTTGTTACCATGTAAAGTGTTTTACAAGACTTCAACCAAGGTTTTTTTAAAATGTTAAGTTTCAAAATGCACTGGTGTCTTTTAGGACTTTGTACTGCAACCATTTTTCCTTGGTTTTATTCAGTGGTACTGTGTCTGAATTTTATAATTTTTTTGTTTAAATTGTAAATTGTTCTGACAGCTTTGGCCTAAAATGCTTGTAGCACCTTTAAGAATAGAACTAATTCTCAAGAGTGCAGTCACTCTTTTTAGAGCAGTATAAATGGCTCAGTTAATACATAGATGGGAAAGGGGCCACCTACTAGAACTGCAATTCTGTTTACATTTACTGAGAAAGAAACCAGATTTAATTTAGTAACTAATTTTATGTCAGAACTTCCTTGTCAGTTAGAAAAACAATGCAGATGTGTTCTTGGTTTATGCTTTTATTGTGACAACTTATGTCACCTCACCCTAGCCAGCTGTGCTTAAACTTTGTCATCCCAAATCAGCTCTAAAATGCTGCCACTCGATCAAGAGACATTTTGCCAGTAAATGCCCATCACATTTCTAAGCCCAAGAATCCAGATAATGTTACTGACCTCCCTTTGAGTGGAAGCCCTCTAGCAACTAAATGGAGCTGAGACTTCAGATACCAGAAAACAATACTTTATTTAATGCTTTCAAATAAGCTCTGAAATATATCTTTCAGCTTCAATTGGACTCAGAGCACTGGCTGATTTTAATGATTTTGTTTAGCAATTTGCTTAGTCCATCAGACCATAAACTATACAATTCATGTCTCTAATCCCATTGCTTACCCTCACTTTGACCATCTAAGGATCTTGCAATTGTATTTAACTTCTTCCTTGCATGTCCATTTTTTCTTGGGGATAGATTGGCTACAGATAGAGGTTACAGAGATTTGTTGGAATTTGTCTTTTTCATCAAAGAGCTGTCAGGATTGCTAATTACAGCTAATCACATTTCCTGCGTTGAGAGTTATTTCTGATAGATGGGTGGCCATATATATTTGCTTAACAAACCAGTTTTATAAATCAATAAACTTTCCCATTGTCACATCATGCCAAGCCAATCCTGTTTTTCAGAAAAATACTCTGAACTTGCTGACGGTTTTGGAAAAGAGGCAAATATGTGGCAAAGCAGCTGTGTAAATGTGGCTTTAGTAAGCTATTTTTTTTTTCATTCCTCCTCATGGGAACAGCTTTGAGAGGTTTTAGAAAGGTTTTTTTTTTTAAATTAAGTTCTATTGGGAAAGTCAAATATATTTTTCCCCTGTTGATATGAGGGAGGGTGAATTTTAAATCTAAATTGACTCGGATATTCTGCCTTGTCTTGCTTCCTTTAAGCTTAACTCTTCATTTGTATATTTCATGGAAATATAAGCATGGAAAATGAGCCCTCTGAGAAAGAATCCTGATTAGCTCTATAAATAGGTTTTAACTGTAATGTACACGTATTGAACACTAGCTGGTTTTTCAAAACAGCATCATAAACTAAGATCCAATTTGAGATGGTCACCAGGACAAGAGTCTTCCAAATTTTCATACTTGTGCTGGAGCCCATCTTCAGGGTACTTCTCTCTTTCTCTCTAGAACAGGGGTCTGCAATCCACGGCTCTAGAGCTGCATGTGGCTCTTTGGGCCCTTGGCTGTGGCTCCCTGTCCTATCAATGGTTGGACCTGCCCCTTGTCCCTCTTATTTCTTTTTTGGACTCCAGCCCAAAATTGCAGGAAGCAATGGCTACCTCATGCCAAATGTGGCATGAAGGCAGGTAGAGGGCCGCTTCACTTCTGCACTCTCCTCCCCCCTCCTCCTCTCGTGGCCAGCTTTGTCATGCATGGGGAGACCCTCCTCAAGTGAGCGCCAAAGCAGGGTCACGAGAGGAGGGGAAGGGGAGGAGGACGGTCACCCGAAGGGAGTGGAGAGAGACACACACACATATATACAGAAAGGGGGCGAGAGAGATAGAGACACAGAGAGACACACACAGAGCGATACATAGAGAGGGTGTGAGAGAGACACACACAGAGAGACACATGCAGAGTGATACATAGAGGGGGGTGAGAGGGGGAGATAGGGACAGAGACAGAGATACAGAAAGTGGGGAGGAGAGCGGGGGAGATGGGGAGAGAGACGTAGAGAATGGTTTTGTGGTGGATAGGCATGTGACTGAGTGGGAGTGAGTGACATTGAGTTGGCCATACTCAACCAGGTTTTGTGGCTCCCCATGTGTTTTTTTTCTGTGGGAAACAGGTCCAAGTAGCTCTTTGAGTGTTTAAGGTTGCCGACCCCTGCTCTAGAATGTGTGAATGAGAGAAAGGTAAATTCCCCAAGTTCCCTCTGCTCCAGCAGAGTCCGAAAGTTTGAAAGACTAAGTCTCTTGTCTCCGTGACCGACTCAAATTTGATCCTGCAACATTATCCTGGGACATGTATATTTGCCTTCATCATAAACTAGGTTTGTTTTCTAGAAAGAAACGAGCTATGTGAGCACTTTTCTTTGTATTGTCAATTAGCAGAATTCTTACTATTCAAGATATCATATATTGAAAATACCTACTTATTTGTCTATCTCATTCTCTCCCTTTTCCCTGCCTCTCTTAGCATGATAGGAAACAAAGCCCTTTTCTGTTTTCATTGCTACACAGAGTGTTTGCAGTTGAATTTCCAGCTTGGAAACAACAACAACAACAAAAACCTGTAGTTAAGAGGATATAAAATTGTATTTGTATGAATGGAAGGAAAGGTTCCTTTCCAAAGTTCATCTCATTGTGCTAAATATATTATTGGCTAAATCAGTTTTAGCCTAGTTTAGAGAAACTAACTGAAAAATAAATATTATATTAGTTTGAAGAGAAAGCTTGTAAATTTTAGAATCTTGCCCTCACGAGCAAATGTTGGCTTGTGTTTAGCAAGTAGTTCTCCAACAAATAGAAAATGTTCAAATATTTTTTAAAAATGCATTCATTGATTTTATATACACACACAATATTTGTTTGTTTATTTATTTGCTGGGCCTTTGGCAGTGTGGTGATTGAAGTATGGAGATGGCTAAAAGTTCCTTTTAATCTGGACAATTTCTTCCTCTGTATTTACTCCTTCCACTTTCTGATGTATAGCTTGGTAAAGAGGTCATGTGCATAGTATAGACTGGAGTCATGCTGCACAAACTTGATCTTCATTTTTTTCCTACTAGGCTTGAGGATTTATTGGTAGATATACCTCTTTTCAAAATCAGCTTTCTATTTGCTTTTTATTAAAGTGTTTTTTCAACCAACTAATTGTGTTCTGTTTTATAATGGATGCCTTTGCGTCCATTATTTTTTAGCTTCAGAAAAAAAAATGTCGCAAAGATTTACTTTTAGATCTGACTTGGCATCTTTTAGATATATCCTCAGTTGCTCTCTCCACTCTTCACTTTATTTGTACTTTCTTGAGCCATCCAGACTTTCTTTGAAACACAATACCGCAATGTTATTGGGCACCAGCTCTGTTCTGATAACTTTAATTGTAAACATATTAGAGAGGGGAATTATTTAGGTTCCTGAGGAGTCATCTTAACCCCCTGTTCTATAAAAAGACAATCTCTTCTCATTAAATATTAATTTGAGCAACCAGTGGTACAATAAGGCTCATTGTTCTTGCAGAAAAGCTCGATTTTATTTAGCTGAGAGCTACAGCACTTCAAAAGTAGTAGTCAAAATTCCAAATAATTACAGAAAAGTTTCTCTGATTAAAGTAAAAACAGCTTCTGTTTTTTCTTTTCTAAAACCCACCATATCCTAGCTACAACCAGAGATCTCTTAATATGAAAAGCATCTTTAAAACTGAAGATTTAAAGCTGAACATTGGTTGCATGAAATATTTGCTTACCAAAAATGACATCCTTCTAGGGCTTGAAGAGTTTGAGAAAGGGCTTGAAAAGAAGGGATAGCAATCTTTTTTTTTTTTTTTTAATCCCATTTATATCCCGCCCTTCTCCGGAGACTCAGGGCTGCTTACAATTAAGCACAAGCCAATGTGCTTAGCAAATCCCTTCATTCTTTGTATATGCCTGCTTACAAATTGTAAGAGATCTTCTCTTTCTTAGCTTCCATAACAATATTGCTCATCTTCTTTTAAGCTGTATCTGGGGTAGGGGTGAAATGCTACCAGTTCAGTCTGGTTCGGGCTTATCTGGTAGTAAAAAAAAGTTACCGGTTCCTCTGAATCGTTATTTCCGATGATCAGCTGTGTTGCGTGGTTTAGCACTGCTAGAAAGCAGGAAATCCTTAAATTGCGTGGCACAGCTGTTCTCCCCCCCCCCCGTTCTATTTACCTAGGGAAGTCTTTTTCTGCGCAAAGCGTGCATTTGGCATGCACCGCACATGCAAGGCCAGCAGACTGGTGGCGATCTGAGGAGGATTTCACCACTGATCTGGGGGCTATATGATGATGTAAACCTCTTTGTGCACCTCTGTGCTTCTTTTTGTACAAGGAAATGGGGTACCAGTTAATTTACGAGTTGCACTCAACACTGTGTATATGTATATGGTGTCTGTGTGTATGCAAACTTTTATTTTGTAGCTTACCTGTGTTCGCTTGCATTTTATTTTTAAATTTATGACATTTCTGTCCCAACCTTTACTACCACCAGATCTTACTATATTCCCTTGTATTTGGAGAATCCATGCTTGAAAAAAAGGGGGAAGTTCAGTTTCATTCCATTATTGATCTGTCAGACAAGAACCTAATCAATCTTCTTTATAAGCTATTAAAGCAGAGCAAGAGAAATGAACTCACCTGATACATTCAACATTGATTGCTTCTTTCTAAGAACTGAATGTCAGTCTTATCTGCTGCTACAGCTGTGATTCAATTTTTCAGAAACAAGTTTTTCCTCTTGTTAGTTTTCCAAGAAATAAAGAGTCCATTTTTATATTTATAAAAAACATTATGTCCTAAAATAAAGAATATTGTCAGGATTAAATATAACCAGATTTTCTCTTTTAAAATCTAGTGACTGAAATGGAGATTCTTGCAATTCATATCTAATCCTTGTGAATATTGGGGTTGGGTGTAGAGGAGGGAAGGGAGGCTTCCCTCCAAGAAAGCTCACCCTTCTCTCAAAATACCTAGAAATTCTAACCCAGAATTACTAGGATATAACTTTAAGGTTGTGAAATGAACACTCTGGATCTCCTATTAAGAATAAATTTGCCAACTCAAAAAAGTTTAGAAATTTCAGATTCCTTTGTGGAGGAACATGAAGGAGATTCTGAAGTTCTATCTGCAACTAAAATATTGGTTACAGATTGGAAGACCTCTTGCATTGAAATGTAATAATACAAACAACAATTAAGAAAAGTATAATAAACAAAAGTGTTTTGAAAGGGGGAAGCCAAATGATGAATGCAGTGTGATGCCATTGTGCATTCCATAAAGTCACACACGTGTACAAATGGAAGGGAGCCTCCATTGTGATTTTGTAAGTTTGTTTTCATTTTTAATAAAAAGCATTGGCTTCTATGGACATATCTGGACAGAAATCAAATACAGACATACAAAAGCAGCATAACAACGGTGTATCATGGGGAAAATATTTCCCCAAATAGGGTTGACACCACTATGAAACTTTCACCAAAATGTTATTTCTTGCATCCTTCTCTTGGGATTACCCTGCAAACTATAAGTGCGTATTTCTGCTTTCATTAAAAAAAAAACACCACAGGTATTTCACAACCGCACCATTTATTATCAGCAATGCTCCTTCCAGGAAAGTGAAAAGTTTGACTCAATGGTACAATTTCACCATCTCCAGTTACATTCTATTTGCACTCATTTCTAGTAAGGTAAAGGTAAAGGTTCCCCTTGCACATATGTGCTAGTCATTCCCAAATCTAGGGGAAGGTGCTCATCTCTGTTTCAAAGCTGAAGAGCCAGCACTGTCCAAAGACATCTCCATGGTCATGTGGCCAGCATGACTTAACAGCAAAGGCTCACAGAATGCTGTTACCTTCCCACCAAAGGTGGTCCCTATTTTTCTACTGGCATTTTTTACCTGCTTTCGAACTGCTAGGTTAGCAGAAGCTGGTGTCGGGTGTGTTCTACAACCACCCAACAATCGCCTGAATCAGCCACCCGCAACAACGGCCAATGGCAAACGCACGCACACAAGTGGTGATGGGGTGCACCGGTGTTTGTGTTTAGTTGAGCCACGTGTTCCCAGTTGCTACATGCTGTTCCGGCAACTGATCATGTTACTTAGTAGTTTAGTTGGGGCGCGGTATGGGAGGAATGGGTGGAGCGCGGTTGGGCGTGGTGGGATTGGCTTTTAAAAGCCGAGCAAACACATGCTGTCCCATTGCTGACTTTAAGTGCGCTTTACGCATGTTACTCCTCGTTGTATATTCTCACAAGACGGAATAAAGTTAATTGTTGCACTGTTCAACGAACTCCTGTTCCTGTTTTTCACGAGAAGACGGAGAAGGTTGACAGTAAGTCAGCAATCCCCCCTTTTTCTTTTCTTCCTCGCGGAGGGGAATCGGGACATAGCGACGGACGCTTTTTTGGCCAGGGCGTAGCACAGCTCCATGGCGGAGGGGACGACTGAAGGGCCGAAGGACACAGTGGGCGGCGAAGAAATGCCAACGGAGGGGGTAGGGGCTGACCCCGTGATTCCGGAGGTTCCGGTGGTGCGGCCAAAGGATTCAGATAGAAAACCCTCCAAAACGCCTCCCCCCCTTGGGGCGGAAGGTGGAGCCGCTACGTCGACGGGATGGTGGTGGCAAAGTGCTGCATTACAGCCCCAGAAACTGGAGAAACCGCCCCCCCTCCCAGACTCCACAGTGAAATGGAAGGCCTGGCGTGAGAGGAGATGGGTGGAGGAGGAGGACAGAGACGAAAGTGTTAGCCGAAGCCCCGGAGAGCAGACGATGGATATGGTTAAAGACCAGCTGGCCGACACCAGCTTTATGGATGTGCCGGCCTGGCAATCCTGGTTACCTGGAGAGGAGGAGTATGAAAAGGCAAGGTTTAGAGAGTTTCGACAACGGTCCACAAGATATCCGTTGGCTAGCCCTACTTTAAAATTGGATCACCGACCCGGTGACCGCGAACGGGATGGGGACGGGAGACCCAGGGGGTCATCCAGAGAGAGGGGGCATAGAGGAGTGGAATATCCTCCACCTAGCCAGTATGCTGTACCCCGAATGCCACCTACTGGGTCTCCTATGGCCTGGCAACCGCAGCACCCCTCATACTGGGGCCCCCCGCCCATAGG
>JANHFM010004461.1:28325-47757 GCA_032468115.1 Grayia smithii
GGACTTCAACTCCCAGAATTCTCCAGCCAGCAAAGCTGATTGAAGTTGAAGTCCACCCATCTTAAAGTCACCAAGGTTGAGAAACACTGCTCTAGGATGTCACAGATATGGCATCTAGAGGCAATTCCATCCCATCAAGAGAGAACACTGGAGATGCCAGATAATCCTAATGAACAAATAGTGACACTGTCTTGCTTCTATTCAGTTTCAGCCTATTTTATCCTATGCAGACCTGACAACTTCTAGACACTGGGCCAAGATTTTCAGTTTTTTCCAGTGTAGCTCATAGTAACCTTGTACAGTTGGTATCACCAGTGTATTAATTGTGCCGTACCCCAAACTAAGGGAAGACCTTTCCTTCCAGTTTGACAAAAAGCAGGGAGAAAGGTCCAAAGCATGAGCCATCCACAAAAGAACAACTGCTTAGCTGATCTTTCTCTCTCCAATGTCTGAAATTGCTCACTGGAGGAGGAGGAGAACCATCCACTGACCAATGTTTCCATGCTCCAGTCTAAATGGTCCAAGAGATCAGAATAGTCAAATATATTAAAAATTCTTGAGAGATCTAAGAGAACCAGGAGGGATCACTATCTCCATTCAGGTCTCAACACGAAACTTCCACAAGAGTGATCAGAATCATTTCCAAGTTTGAATCCAGTCTGAAAGAGTTTAGTTTATCCATTTTATGTATAGTAGCTGAATACTAATCACAGTCTTAGTAAATTTCTTCAAGAAGATAAGACTATAAACAGGGTAATAGCTGGCAAAAACAGATGGATCAAAGATAGTCTCTTGAAGAGGGAACACCCATAGTCTATTTCAAGACTGCTGTCACTCTACCTCCTAAAGAAAGGTGGTTACCAGCTCCCAGGTCCAATCCTCCATGTTCTCTATCAGATCTCTTAATGAGCAGGGAAAACAATGGATCAAATCCATAAGTGGCAGAGAACAGTTGGGACAGCTCTCTATCTACTTCTTCAGAGTGCATGGTCTACTAAAACAGCATGTGCTATGGGAGGAAGAAGAGTTCAAATGATTGTCTTGTTTACGATCTGATTAAGTCAGACTCTGATGACTGAACCAGATCAAACCACTCATTGGATTGTATCATTTCTGCAAAATAAAGTAATGTGTCTGACACTGCTCATTCATATTTAAAGAGGTGTCAGAGTTCCAGATCAGTTTTGTATATTTAATATGCTGTTAACATTTCCTATTGTGGGGGTGTGTATCAGTAAAAATCCTGTCTGCTTTACTAAATATTAGTAGAGGATTATTCTGAGCCATGGATTTTATATCCTTTAAAATAAAATATGGATCATTTCTTAACTATTTATGTTTGCAAATGTCAGAACCTTTATATGTATTAGGACCTGGGGGAAGCTTCAGTTTTGACAGTCTGTTACTTGGTAATTTAATCAAATCTATCAGTAGAATCACTTTTTGCATAAAATTAGCAAGTCTATTCCAATTCTGAGATCAGATCCCTCTGATGATTTATATGGTTTCCATAAATGTGCAGAAAATATTTTAATCAAAATTGATTCAGAAGTGATTCTTCAATTCAGATGTTCAAATTAAATTAGATCTCACACCGGAATTAAAGATTATAATCAGATTTGGCTGGTTTGCACATTTCTACTTTTTATGTGTCTCCCCTTAAGTTATGTAACATAAAATCTTTAAAAATGCAAATAAATCTGCTATCATTCATTAATACATAATTTGATTCAAGTTGGAAATGGAATATTGTATGGTCTGTGACATTTTTAGAAATGTAAGCAAGTAAGTAAACTGTATTCAAGTTTCAGTAATGGATCTTTTAAAAGGTGGAGGTTCTTGTGATCAGAAACACTAGTGCTAACCAATAATTTAACATTGCAGTGAAGATTGGTAGGAACAGACTGCCAACATTCATTCCCTGGGGGTTCAGTGGCAGAATTATTCTTACTTTCCTTGTTCTAACTTTAACTCTAGGTAATTTGCAATCAAGATAAAGTACAATAATTATATAGTATATTATAAACAATGTGAATATAACAAACTGTACATATTAAATATACATTTTTAAGTTATTAAATATTAAATCTAACGTTGAAGGCTCTAGAATCAATCTCTGTAGAGAAGCCATGCGTTTACAACTTTACAATAGTTGTACCATAGGTGAGGAGTCCCTATAGCTGGGGTCCTCAAACTTGACAGCTTTAAGACTTGTGGACTTCAACTCCCAGAGTTCCTCAAAGCAAAGCTGGCTGGAGAATTCTAGGAGTTGAAGTCCACAAGTCTTAAAACTGCCAAGTTTGAAGACCTCTGCCCTACAGAGATCAGGGAATAGTTGGATATTCAAAATTGTCTTACTAGTTTTATGAAACTGCCTATTTACACCTAGAAATAATAGAGCAGGCTGAATGTAATTTAATTATTCACAGTTATTTACATTTAATTATTTATTTACAATTTTAGGTGGTGGTATATTTGTAAAATATATGTTTTCATGTTCATTTCAAAATATATGTTAATTTATTTTCTTTCTTTTTAATGTGGACAGATACATGGAGTGAATCAACTCCAGATTCATTCTTGATCGAAATATATGAAGAATGAGAAATGAATTATATAAGACTATTGTCTGAAACAGCGACAGGATCAAATTTTAGATATATTCTTATTTTATTTATAATGGAAATGTTACAGCAGCAGAACAACTGGTCTTGAAGATTAAAGATAATATCCCATTTTCTTTGGATATGAGTGATAAGAAGTCTTCACAAGAAGAAAAGCACAGGCCTAGTAGAGGTTCCTCAAAATACAGGGAATCTGTAAGAATAATGCAATCAGATGATTACTTTGCCAGAAAATTTAAGGCTTTGAATGGTAATATGGGTCCTCCTATATCTCTAAATACCAGCAACAAAAGTGAAAATAGTAACTCAGCCAATGGTACTCCTGCTGTGCCTAAAATGGGTGTCCGAGCCAGAGTCTCTGAATGGCCACCTAAGAAAGAGTGTGTCAAGGAACTACCCAATGCTACCTGGGAAGACAGGCCTCAAAGTGAGAGTGGTGGATTAGTAAATGGGGATCAGAGTGAAGGACAGCAAAAGGAACAGCTTGATTTGGAATTTGCAGGAGCCAAGTATGGACTAGGAGACATTTTTATCCATTCTCCACATAGGGGTCTTCATCCTATAAGGCAAAGAAGTAATAGTGATGTTACAATTAGTGATATTGACACTGAGGATGTTCTGGACCAGAATGCTGTGAACCCAAATACAGGAGCAGCTCTTCATCGGGAATATGGAAGTACGTCATCAATTGACAGACAAGGCTTGTGTGGAGAGAACTTTTTTGCAATGCTTCGTGGCTATACAGTAGAGAACGTTGAGCATAAAATACATGCACCGTTTGGACTTCCTGAATTTTTCCACTGTGACTCCACAATTTCTCCAAGTCTCCATGCGGCAACCCAGATTTCAAGAGGAGAGTTTGTCAGAATTTCTGGACTGGACTATATGGATAGTACCTTGCTTATTGGTAGAGATCAGGAAAAATCTTTCAAATGGAGATTAAAATCAGAGTCGGTAGAAACATCTCTTTTTAAAAAACTGAGAACTGCTAAAAGTGAACACGAAGCACTAAAATTTGCAGCTGAATTAGAGGAGAGTAGACTTGAGAAGAACGTTCATCCTTGGAATTGTCAGAAGTGCTTTGCACACTATGATGTTCAGAGTATCCTGTTTAACATAAATGAAGCAATGGCTACTAAAATTAATGTGGGCAAAAGAAAGAATATAACCACCGGGGCGTCAGCTGCATCACAAACTTCAATGGCAGCAAGCCAGATTGGGAGCTGTGAATCTCCTTTGGGAAGTAAAGAGGATCTAAATTCAAAGGAAAATTTGGATGCCGATGAAGGCGATGGGAAGAGTAATGATTTAGTACTGAATTGTCCTTATTTCAGGAATGAAACTGGCGGGGAAGGAGATAGGAGGATCGCACTCTCTAGAGCAAATTCAGCATCTTTTTCTTCAGGAGATAATTGCTCTTTTGAATCTTCCCTAAGTTCACATTGCACCAATGCAGGTGTTTCTGTCTTAGAAGTACCAAGGGAAAATCAACCAATCCACAGAGAGAAAGTAAAGCGTTATGTCATAGAGCACATTGATCTTGGTGCCTATTATTACAGGAAGTTCTTCTATGGAAAAGGTGAGTGATTTTCTTTAGCATCTTTCACTTTCAAGGTGTTAGGGCTTGGATTTTATGTTCTTTTTAAATAAGTTACTGAAAATGCATATTTCTTTGTTGGAGTTGTAGATCTCTGTCTAGTTTTGTCCTTTACGATTTTACAGAAAAGCATAATTAGAATTAGCTTTAAAAACAAAATACGACATCAACAATGTTCTTTAGACCAGGGGTCTCCAACCTTGGAAACTCTAAGACTTGTGGACTTCAACTCCCAGAGTTCCTCAAAGCAAAGCTGGCTGAGGAACTCTGGGAGTTGAAGTCCACAAGTCTTAAAGTTGCCAAGGTTGGAGACCCCTGCTTTAGACTATAAACCATACTGTTTTAAAGAACAATGATGTATCTTGACTTTCTTTGTGAAATTCAGGAATTTTTTAAAAAATCTGTGATATCCCCATTTAGTCTTTTTAGGGCTAAACAGGCTTAGTTCCTTCTTAATTGTGATTTCAGAACCCATGGCAAAATAATTGAAGTAGTTTAACCAATTTAGGAAAAAAAACACCTAAATTATTGGTCTTTTTCTGGCAGTTTTATGATGGTGTATACTATTTAATTTCTGATCAATTAAAAATCCCAGAACCTCTTCATTTATACTGTTGCCAAATTAGTTAGTTCTGTTGGTGAGCATTGCTGGAATGTATTTTTCAAACCAGTTCTGACACCATCTAATGGTAGGGCTGTTTTAATTAATTTGCTAATCTAATGGCTACAGTCTTACTTTGTAACATGCAAATCGACAATACATATATTGTGTCTTCTGCATTTCCACAATCCATTAGCAGAGTTATCAGTTTAAAAAATGAGATAAGGGTAATGAAGATTTGTTCTTGATCCATTTGTGGTGATTTTCAGCAGTTACTGTATTGTTTCCAAATAATTTAACCATTTTGTCTAGAATTTTCCAGATTTTGAGTATTAGATTTTAGTCTTCTGATTTTTCCATCTTCCTTGATTAAAGATAGAAGTTGCCCTTTAACCTCCTTCATGCACCTGGTGTTTCAGCTGTTCTCCATGAAGCAAAATGCTTGGTTGAAATAAACTAGCCTGTCTTGATGCTTTTATTAGTGGCAGTGAAGTAGAATGCTTTTCCATTTTGCTGCCTTGAATTGAATTGCTTCTATGATTAGGCTTGAGGTAACTCTGTGAAATGAAGTAGTGCCACTTTGCAAAAGGCAATTTACCATGTTTTGATCATCCTCAAGCTGCAATGGTACCCCTTCAACCTGCTGTTCACAATTACTAGCGGAACACAAGGCTGTTGTTGGGAGAAGATGAAGCCAAGTAGTTTTGCTTTTTCCTTGTTACTTGGTAGTAGTTTACAATTTTGCTGAGCACCTATTGTATTAATCTTTTTTTTATTTGAACATATTTAAATGAGTCCATTTTGTTTATATTATCAGCTTTCTGAGCTTTAGCTTTCAATCTTAATTTTTCCATCCATCCATCCATCCATCCACCCATCCAATTTCTTTACTACTTATCTCATATAAATGACTGTCACTCCTTCCATAATAGTATGTGTCCTGTTTTATTATAAATCTCAGATCATTGCAAGCTTTTTGAACATTGAAATCAATTTCTTCTTTTTCTTGACATTGTACTTGTTTGGGGCCATACTTTTAGTATCTCTTTTTAATTTATATTACATACCCAGAGATATATAAAACATGCACCCTACTTTTAAAGTATATTAATTTCCTAAAATATTTTGCCTTATGTCCTATGTTGAAGGTATGACTAGAAACATTATGAAATCAATTTAAGTTTGCCCTCAGAAAGAAATAAATTTTTCTGACTGCAGAAGTCTTAAACTAATTTTTGAAAAATAGTTTTGTGTTCCAAACATGTCAAGATTCTTAATACTGTTCTAACTGAAACAAAATAAGTCAGGCATGTTGGTTCTCAATATTGCAATTGTGCTCCAGTTGCATACTTTTTAGTATTGAAAGTTAGACATTTATTTACATGGAGAAAATGATAGAGTTGAGAGAAATTGATTCTCTTTCTTTCCTACACATCTATGCTAATGGGTTGAATGAGTAACTGAGGGAGAGAGGGAGAATTCCTGGAGAGGACAATTATGTTTTAGTGCACTCATATCAAACTTTGAATCAGTAGGCTCCCATTTTATATAGTCTTGGAATTTGGAAGTCAAAGCCCTGTTGAATCATAACCCTAAATGGATTTTTATAAATTGGAATAATTTTCATTAGCCTTACATAATGAGTAGAATTATTCCTAGAATAAATTGCATAACAATTAAGTTTGCCAAGCTTCCAAGAGAGGTGCTGTATTTATTTATGTTAGTCATTAAACAGATTTTTTATGGTTGCCTGTCTTAATTAATATAAATTACCTAATGTAATTTAATGTGATGAATAAAAGGACAAAAACAAAAGAAAAATCAATAAAAAATAATTAAATTCCCCTTAAACATTTTTCTAGCAGAAGAAGATTGGTACATATAATCCTGGCTTTTCTAATACCCTATTGGCACTGGTCTGTGGGGAAAAAATTTATCTTCAAGTCCTTTGAAAGATCAACAGTTTGACTTCAGGGTACCAAAACCATAAAAAATAGGCCAAAACGTTGATTTTTCCCAAGTAAATTTCTTTATTGGCCCACACCTACAGACAGAATCTTGCCAAACTGAAACATTCTATTATCTACGTCAAGCATATATTTTGAAAATCATTATGGAGAGGTTGCTTTCACCCTTTTTCTCTCACACAAACTATCCAAATTGAGCTGCTTCTTTCCCTGGAATGCACTTCCACCCTCCTGGGAATCCAAACTACTACATTCCATTATACATGCCCAACATCACCAAATTTAGAAGTGAGAAACTACAGGTTCAATTACAAAACTAACAAACTCCAGATCTTAAGCATATAGTGCCATGGGTCTAATTGTTCCCCAACATGGTGACTTTCAGGTTTTTTGAGCTACAGCTCCTATCGTGCTCAGCCATCTAGCCATTGACTAAATCATGCTAGGAATTTACATCAGGAGACTTACTAGGTGAGGTTGTGTATCCTACTGTCAATACTTACCTTGCTTTGCATGATGTTGATAAGCAAATTGTTAATCGTGCAGCATATTTGATAAATTAATACACCTGCATTAAGTGTATTAATGGAGAATACAGGTAAAAATCCATTTTATATATTGTAGATATAATCCCAAAAGCACATTCTAATAGTATTGGCTTCTTGTGGATAATTAATTCTTACGTTTTTGAAATTAATGGCATTTACAATATGTTTACATATATTGAATTTTGCCTATTGTGAATTGAAGATTTTTTTCCCTTTCCTTTTTTAAAAAAGAGGGTATTTCCCTCGCTATACAAGTTTAACTGATTTTAGAATAATTTAGATTATTGGGATATGTAAATTAAGAATATCAGGAAATAATACGATCTTTATTTAATCAGTGTTTAGCTGAAAATAGTATTGTGTAGATATTCTCATGTGAATGTTTCGTCATACTTTTAGGTATAAAAGTTGTCATGAAAATAAAGTTGGTATCAGTAATAGAAAAGCATAAAAGCATAATCTAATATCAACCAGTGATTTTCATTTGTGATATAAAGAGGAATCTGACTAATGTTTCATTATTATTTTACCCTATTTATACATTATAGAGCATCAAAACTACTTTGGAATAGATGAACATTTAGGACCTGTAGCAGTCAGCATTCGAAGGGAGAAGTTTGAAGAAGGAAAAGAAAAAGAAGGTTTACAATTCAACCATCGTATAGTGTTCAGAACAAGTGAGGTAGGCTTTCCACAGTGTTTCAGAATTGAGATGTAAAAGAGAAACAGATTTTTGAATTTAATTTTGAATTTATTAAATTTATATGCCGCCCTTCTCCCGAGGGACTCAGGGCGGCTCACAACTCTACAAACATACAATAGAAAATTTAAAAGAAAATTAAGCCATGGATTCAATAATAATTGACAATTTAAAGTTTAAAACATTGGTAAAACATCAGTAAAATCTAATTTAAAGTCAATAGTCGGTCCAGGCGCGCTCGTTGAAACAACCATGTCTTCAGGTCGCGGCGGAAGGAGCGGAGGTCGGGAGCCACCCGGAGCTCCAGGGGCAGTTCATTCCAAAGGGTCGGCGTACCCACAGAGAAAGCTCTACCCCTGGGGGCCGCCAGCTGACATTGCCTGGCCGACGGAACCCTGAGGAGGCCAACTCTGTGGGAACGCACTGGGTGCTGGGAGGATGCCAAAGGCAGCAGGTGGTAGAACTTTTTATTACAAATTTACTTTATATTCCTTCATGTAGACTGTATTGTTCCATGTGTATATAACTGGATGAATTAAATATGTTCTCTGAATGATCTGTGAAGGCTGGAGAAAGTATCATTACATTGTCTTTATTTTGTCTTTCTGCACATTAGTTCCCAAGGATGGTTTGAAATACTAATCTGTGTATACACACAATATTCTATTAACATACCTTCATGCTTATTTCATAGATTAATTAGAGTAAAACCCTCATTTGGAAAAGCTGCCAGTCCAGGCTTATTAATTAAATAATATGTTTAACTGTCAATAGTTCTGAGGATTCTTGCTTGGTATGTCTTTCACACAATTTGGGCAGCCCCTTAGCATTCGGAGTAATCTTTTCTGCTTAGGTGTCTGATCATAAATTTAGATAATAGACTAATCTGTCCACACTTTGGAGATAACCTGTAGTAGGCAAGATATGATATGGAGAACTGCTGTCACTTCTCATAAACAACTCAGTGAAAGCCATTTGGGCAAATGAACACTAATCAATTATCTTTCAAACAAACTTATCTGATACACATTATTTGAATATTTTAGAATGCAGAGACAAATGTACCTATATATATTTCCATGTGTGGGTGGCCTTAACAATATATTTCATGCTTTCATCCATTTTATGTAGCATCACATCAGTTTTCATTGCACAGTTTAGTATGCAAGACAAAAGTGGCCTTGCTCATTCTAATCTTTGTTTTGCATTTGCTCCTTTTAATACTGATCTTCTGTACTCAGCTTTTATCATTATCTTTTAGCTTCTCAATTCAAATAAAATTGAGTAAACAAGTAATAGTTTATATAGTGTTGTGTGTAGGAGATGTTTGTATCAATTTCAGGTTTTCATACTTTAGTGGAGTGATAGTTACACTTTATAATGCAATTTTATATGTCTGCATGTATATATACTGGTTTTAATAGCATTTATTTGGACTTTCCCCACAATAGTATGTTTAAATATTTGGGAATAAATGGAGTGTAATGGTTCTTAAAGTACCAAAACATATTAGAACCTAGCAGTTCTTAATTCAGAAATTCATTTCTTTCTCAGTTTTAGCAACTAAGGGAAAGAGCAGTAGGGAATGGTTAACATTTTCCAAAGACAAACAGATGGTGGAAATAGAATCAGCAAATATACAGAAGTTAAGTATAACTGTAAAGAGGATTACAGAACTATAAACAGACTTGGGAAGAGCGTTTGGAAGAAGAATTGACTTGGAAAAAATTAAGAGAGTGAAGTGAGTGAAGGATGCCAATTTCTATTTTTAAATACGATGTTGTTGAATATCAATTTATTTGTGAAGTTTAAAAATGGAAGTAGGCATTTTATTAAAGTTAAAAGGAAGGATATTTGAAGTACCACTTTTCTTAAACTCTATGCATTTCTTAAAAAATAAGATTTACTTTTGAAATGTGGCTGTTGATAACCAGCAAATTAATTTTTGTAAAAAAAAAAAGTTTTATTCACAGCCCTAGAAAATTTCAGATTTATCATAGGCCTCATCAAAGAGCCTTTGTAAAATATAATTTAAGATGCTCAGAATTATGCTATCACATAGAGGTATATTTCTAGGAAAACATCAGAAAAATGAAATGAAATGCAGGTGTTTGAAACTAACTGACTTTAAAATATTTATAAAATCAAGGTTGGCAACATTAGACCTTGCAGGGAATTATTTTTCATTCTGGAAATGACTCAATTTAGTAGCAGTATTGGTGAACCAGCCAACTTCTAAACTGAGTGCAGTTGTTTATTCTGTCCTTTCCAATTGCTCCTTTTTTAGTTATCAGAATTGAGCTTTCTTGTGCCAAACCCACTTATCCATCATTATCCTAACTACTCTCCTAACAGATCATTCTTAGAAGTGAGATATAATTCTCCCAAAGCTCTACTTGGTATGGAAATTTGAACAGAAATTTGCTCTTTTCTTCCAATGTTAGAATTCAAGAGTCATCTATTGAAGCTAAATGCAGATTCAGACCTCATAAAAGGATTTAATTTTGGTCATTATACAAATAATAGTTGAACTATACAGTTCCCTGTCTTGAACATAATACATTGGTTTAGATGATCCGGAAAAATCCATGAGGATACCAATGTTCATATCTGTTTAGAACTACCTGAATGAAAGTAGCACAGCTTAACTACTAGCTTCTAGGAAGGTTTATTGTCTTCTTGTACATATCTGAACTTACTGAATGAATCTAATTGACTATTCTCTATCACAAATCATGTGATATTAACAGCACTTGTTATGTTCTTACCATCAAGATCCCTCTTGGACTTCTTAAGTGATAGTACCTCACCAACAATTTTCTTAATGATAGAGTGTTTACAAAATGGGTTTAAAATAAATAAAATTTTATCTACCTCCTTATTCCGGAAAGCTCTCCATGGAAGATCCTGCTAGTTCTCTACACTATATCTTGCAACCACTCAAAAGTATAGATCTTTCAGCAAAATATTGCTATGCTTCAATGTTAGAAGTATTTCAAAAACATATACTTTTGAATCTGTATAATCGTTAACCCACTCTCTATATTTTATATACCAGTAATGCACATGTTTGGAAGAGCGAGACAAACTAATTGATCCACTAGATCCTATCTGCTTGTCTCATAATACATTGGCAATACCACCATTGAATCCAAGTACATAGCATGAAAGACAGGATATTGAGGCAGAATATTGCAGGGAAGGCTTGGAAATCAAAGTTTTAATCATCCTCATCTAGGAGGTTGGATATCAAAAATTTAACCCTTTAATGATCCCTTGGTTGTTAATCCAAAAGTGTCATACCATAAGTATAAGCAACTGTAGTGCAATGTAAATAAAAGTTCTATAATCTCTTTATTAATATTCTCTTTTGTCCTATCTCACTTTGGAAATTATATAAATTTCAACTTCAGGCCATATGAGAGAGATGAACTTTCAAGCAGTTTGGTGATAAAATTTATGCAATTTATTTAAAATAGGGAGTGGAAAGTTTCTGGTCCTCCAGATTTGAACTGCAACTCCTAATATCCATGATTAATGCCCACAGTGCCTAAATCTGAAGACAGTTGGAAGTTTGCAACACCTAGAGAGAGAGACACAGTTTCCCTGCTTTATTCAGGGGACTAAGTAAAACATGATGGCATTATAATAATTTAAGAAAGTGATGCTGCTGAAAATATGCTCACTTCCCCAGAATATTGAGCAATGGAAAAGTTAACAAAAAGTAGTAACTACAAGTACAGAATTGATTTAGGGAAACTCTGCCCACAGCCAGAAGTTCGATCTTGACTGATTCAAGGTTGACTCAGTCTTCCAGCCTTCTTAGGACCCAGATTGTTGGGGGCAATATGCTGACTCTGTAAATTGCTAAGTGAGGGACTGTAAAGCACTGTGAAGCAATATATAAGTCCCAAGTTCTATTGCTGTTTTTAAGAGAGGATGGGTGGAGGTCAAAATAGGCAATTGTAATTCTGTAATCAAAGACTTTAAATGGACTGATTTTGCACACATGCACAAAGGACTGGGATTGTCACCATTTGGTTGTTTTGGTCCCCTACAAATGCCAGTGATTTGAACTGGTTTCACATCATGAATTAAGCATCAGTGTGTCTACATTGTTAGTTGCTGGAGACTGCATTCATATTAAACATATTGCAATCTATTTTCTGTTGCTACAGCTTACAACACTGCGAGGAGCCATTTTAGAAGATGCCATTCCGTCTACTGCTAGACATGGCACAGCACGAGGCTTACCTCTTAAGGAAGTATTGGGATATGTAATTCCAGAACTGAATATTCAGTGCCTGAGACAAGCTTCCAACTCACCCAAAGTGTCTGAACAGCTGCTTAAGCTGGATGAGCAAGGGGTAGATATTGATATTTTTTTTAACGTTAGTATACCAATATGTTATTTCATTTTCATAAATAGAGATTTGAGATTCTGATCTTACCTGTTTGAGGAACCAAAGATTTTCACTGCAGTGACTTCTGTTAGATAAATAACATAGTAGAAAGAGGATTTTTACATTAATAGTCAAGCAAGCACATTCAAAAAGCATTGTGCTAAGAGCATCAAATTACATAAAAGGAGAAAATTATTGTCTTGTTAGTCTTTCACCTTTTCCAATTTTCCTTTTCTAATTATAATTAGCACGTTTTATTCACAATACTAATCTTCCTACTGATGTGGGAAATTTGATGGCTCAAACAACTGAAATTCTTAATTGGGACTATCTAACAAGTTAACACTGCATGAGCAATGAAATGAATATATACTTTAAATTCAGAGTGAATAAAGGTGCGATTGTCTGGTTTAATGCAGAAGATCTGACTTTCTACAACATTAAAGGGCACATTTATTTGAAGTAAACTGCATATATGTGTGTATATCATGTAAATATTATATTTATATATGTGTTTGTGTGTGTATGTATATATATATACACACACATATATATGTATATATGTATATACACTATATATATACATATATATGTATATACACATATATACACTTAAGTGTATATATACATATATAAGTGTATATATACACTTATACATATATATGGAAAAAATGAAACCACTTTTAATTACTTTTGTTCATTGATAGAACATTTATTTAGTCATCTAAATCATATCAGTTTTGTAAAGATGCTCACGTATAAAGAAAGACCAGGCTGAGGTATTTTTTTGTGCTTTTAAGGCCAGAATAAAATTACATTTGATTTAATGTCATTTAAGTTAAGTTAAAATTGAATGTGGTCATAAAAGAACTGATGTATGAACATTGGAATCATACAATGTTGATAAATTAGTAAGAATGAGGAGGAAGTATGGTGAGTTTATTGTGATGTCAGGAAAGCAATTACTATTTTTTTCTACATGCTTGGTAAGATCTGATGACTATCAGAACTAAGCACAATGAATTTGACAATACAGAAAATTATTTTTCTCTTCAGTGAGAGCAAAGTCCAACTCCCCCCAATATTCTTCAAATAGCTAAGGAAATAGAAAATAATTATTACAACAAGGAATGTATCAAACAGCAGGAATTTAAGTAGTGAATAAATGAAAAAAATATTCTTAATTGTTATGAATTTTTGAAGTCATTAAATTCTTTGAAGTTTTCAGTAATAGCTTCTTTTATATAAAGTGTATTCTATTTGTATATTTATTTACAAATGGCTACTTACAATAAACACATTGCATGTTCATTTAACCAGATGATTGTAATTGCAGTGATAATTGCTTATGTTTGCCCTATCTTATATCAGATTAATAGGTTGCATTCTGGTAAAAGTAAGTTATTTGCTTGGCAGATCTATTCCATTACCACATTTCATTTCCACACCAATTAAGAGCATTGTCTTAACCATCTAGAGCTTGCCTTTACTTGATGTACAAATTAGTTGTGTATCATTGTATTTTTTTTTTCTCTAGGCATAGACAAAAACTTCCCCACATACTTTTCTTAGGGAATGAGGATCTTTGTTTCTAAAATAATCCACAGATATTATGCTGGGACTAGAGAGAAATATATTTCATTTGGTTTCAATCAAAGCTGGAAAGCTCAAATAATCTTTTCTATGCATGTTCATAATGAAAATTCTGGGTAATATGATATTGCTGTAAGGAGAGAAAAATAAAAGTTCTGATGGTCAACTTGTAAATGGAAAAGTCTTTCAAAGTTAATTTGCAACATTGGACTTGCTTTAGTCATCCAGAAATAGAAGATGCTGCAATTATCCAGTACTTCATAGTTTAGCACTTAAAACATCTAATTTGCCATTTCATTATTTAAAAATGTTTTACACACATACCATATACTTTTTTTTTAATATGATGGAAAAATGGATTGGATGGAAGATGGAAAAATACTTACTGCTAACTATTTTTTCCTAATTTCAGCTAAGTTTTCAGCACAAGATTGGAATCTTATATTGCAAAGCAGGCCAGAGCACTGAGGAAGAGATGTATAACAATGAGACAGCAGGTCCTGCTTTTGAAGAATTCCTTGACCTTCTAGGTCAAAGAGTACGACTCAAAGGGTTTAGTAAATACCGAGCACAATTAGATAATAAAAGTAAGTGGCAATGACAACATGCAATAAAATATAATATAAATGATAATGAAAGATTGCAATTTTTTTTGGGGGGGGGGGCTAAAGTAGCGCCTGTAAATTCCTTTTTACCAAGAGAAGGGTTTTTTCCCCTTCTCTTCTGCAGAAGACGCTGTTCATAATGCCCTGCAACCATCACTTTGAACTTAAATGCTCCCTTTGTGGTCTGTCATTATAAGTGCCAATTGTTTTATGCTGTGCAACCTTAAAACATAAAGCAAAAAAAGTGGGAAGTAGGAATACTGCTTCTAATATATAATTGATAGATTTTGTGAGGGGCTGGTGACCCTTGGCGTCATTTCAAAGGGTTTGTATTTAATTAACAGCAGGTAATTTATACTGGAGGGGGCATGATGGCTCAGAGGTTAAAGACACTAAGCTTGTCAGTTGGAAAGCTGACAGCCTGGGTTCAAGACCCAAGCACTGCACAATGGGGTGAGCTGCTGTTCTTTGCCTCAGTTCCTGCCCACCTAGTAGTTCTAAAGCATGCTAATGTGAGTAGACAAATAGGTCCACTTCGGTGGGAAGGTAACAGTGTTCCGTGCATGTTGGCAGATAGTCGTCATACTTACATGATCACGGAAATGTCTTCAGACAATGCTAGCTCCTTCGGCCAAGAAAAGGAGATGAGCATCATACCCTAGAGTCGCACATGATTGGATAGGAAAACTTTTAGCTTTCTTACTTGTAGCTGCCAGCAGTGACCATACACCAGTTAGGTTATATGGGTTGAAAAAAGTTTAGCATGGGAAATAACATTCACTTAGAAGAAAATGCACTAAGCTGTACTTTAATGTCTATATTTATGTACTCATTTTTGGAATTTCTTTTCAGCTGATTCAACCGGAACTCATTCTCTTTATACAACCTATAAAGATTATGAAATAATGTTTCATGTTTCAACTATGCTTCCATATATGCCCAGTAATAGGCAACAGGTATGTCTGCTTTGGAATCTTGTACAAATATTTGGCTAAGTAGCAGCAACAAAAAAAGTCAACTTATAATTTTTTTCCCTGTTCGATTGTGTGTTATGAACAAATTACAAAAATTGTGATTCATTTAACTTACTTGTAACTTGTAATTTAAATATTCTAAATAATTGTGCGATCTCTTTACATTAAAAAAAAGATCAGGCAAAAAATAAAAGAATTAAAAAGGGAGAGATTTTTCAATTTCAGTATTCCCAGTATTCAATGATATAAATAGTTATAGAAAATAATTTTTTTTCTAAAGCAAATCTCATCATCCATTTTATAGGATTATACCATGCATTTGGTTCATTTTTTAAATATATTTTGTTATACTTTGCTTACTCCACTATTTGTACCTTATACAATTGGAGCATATTATGCAGAAAATGTAATGTCTGAAAATGGTTTATTTCTAAGTATTTTTTTTTAATATCTTAAAACATTAAAGGTGGCGAAAATGACATGGTACAGATAGTCTTCGACTTAACTACAGTTAATTTAGTGACCATTCAAAGTTACAATAGCACTGACTTAACAATTGCAATGATTCACTTAACAACTGTGGCAAGAAAGGTTGTAAATTGGGGTAAAACTCACAACTGTCTCACATAGCAACCTAAATTTTGGGCTCAGTTGTGGTTGTAAGTCGAGGACTACCTGTAACCAATTTCATCAAGTATTAGGAGTTTTATAGAATTTGGGAGGTGTTGCAGTCCTGTTTTATTGAAGTTAATGTTTTTTTGCCATTGACTCTAAGGATATTGTGTTTGTCTGTACTATATTGTTGAATTCAAAGCTCTGCAAGTGCTTTGGGATTATCTGGAATATTTTATATGCAAAGGGTGATTGGAGGTTTAAAAATCACTTTAAAAAAATAATGTTATCAAGGATTATAGGTTTAATACTAGTAAATAAGAGCTATTCACAAATGAGATTATTGCTTAAAATGCAATATCTTATGATATGTGCAGTTCGTAGAAGAAATGTTCATAATTCTACACACCTATAGAAAGAATAATTACTTTTACACATATATTCCAGGTTGTCTGGAAAAATTTCAAAACCTAATCTTTTGTTGATGAGAAGATTGGAGGAAGTGTTAAAAGTAATTTTAGCTATGATAGATTTTTTTAGGCTATGCAGTTATGCCTGGAGAATATTTCTAGTTATTTGAAAACAACAGTGTTCAGCAAATGTATGTAGATATTTTAAGAACAAAAGAGAGAGCTTTGTAACCATGTAGTCTGGCATGTAAGAAAAACTGTAATGAAAAATTCCTTTTTGAAACAGTAGAGAGAGAGAGAGGGAAGGAGAGGGAGAGAGAGAAAGAGATTTTTTGGAGAAAAAAGGAACAGGAAAGATTAGGAAAAGTCACAACTACATTTACAAACTTCTAAACATGTTGGGAAAACATACAAGATATGGCTTCTTGAATTTTTTCCATCCCTTTAGCAGCAGGGTAATAGGTTCTAGCTATCTCTATTGTATTCTGAGAAACAAGGTAACTGCACTTGTATGTGATTCTGCTTTATCTCTGAGCGTCTAAGTGTATGTGTAGATTGGAAAACTGGAATGACCAGGAGGGAGGGAGGCAGACTCCACACACTGTAGTAAATTTTGTCCCTTTTTGCTCAGTCTTTATTTTATTTATTTCCTAATTTATTTTTATTTATTAAGTTTACATGCCACCCACCTCACTCAGCAAAGTGACTCTGCAAAGTGGTATCGGGACTTTTAAAGAGATATCCTGCTAATTGACAGAGTCCCGAGTCTCTTTACATAATTTCTTTCCAGCATTCTATTGGATTAGAAATATTTTTGGGGGAAACCAATAAAACTGCCCAATTAGCTTGTCAATCATTGGACTCAGAAAGAATGTACCAAAGAAGGGGTAGTCTGAAAGAGGATGTGTGAGCTTTCTATTTATTTATTTTTTCCTTCCAAAACTAAAAAGCCAGAGTCAGGGAAATCTACAGCTTTGCTCAATCAAAAGGCATGCTCTGTTTTTGATGTTAGAGATCAGTGTTAAGGCCATCCTTTTGCTAAGGGTAAGGACTATAAGGTGTCTACTAGAATGATGGTATACAATGGTATTGAAAGATTGATAGTATTCAACCTTTCATTCACTCCAATAAATGTCCTGTCAAAGATTCTGGGTGCCATTAAATAGAAAAAGAATACCATTTTTTCCCCCTGAAAAGGGCACACACATATTCATTTTGTTATTTAATTTATATGCTATAGTAAATGCTATAGTAAATGTTAACTGCAATAATAGTATCAATAATTCCTCATCTAACTGAAGAGAGATATCAAGTGAGATGTTGCAAGCACTAGTCCTGAATCCTCTACTCTTTAATATTTCATGGATAAACAGGTGGAAATAATGCGTATCAGGTTTTCATATAACAAAAATAGGACAGAGAGCTAACGACTTAGAAAAGAAATGTAAAATTTTAACATCATTTTAAATTATCTTGAAGTAGCATAATTAAATTTAACAAATATAAGTGCAGACTTCATCCTTAGGAAACAAAAATTAAAATGCATAGAACTTTAATAGATGAATATGAGTCAGGAGTATAATACGACTACAAAAAAGGCAAAGTATATTTGATCTAAGACTGTAAATTGAATAAGTGAACAAACATGGCAAATACAATTTTAGACTTACATCAGCAGAAGAATAATTTCCAAATCGTGGCTATGCACCATGAATATTATGTCCAGTTTTGGGCACTACATTGGGCACTACATTTTAAGAAGGATTCAAAGAAATTAGAACAGAAAAGCACATGGAGAATATGCAGTTACCTTGGGCCAAAGATCAGCGAGTACCATTCTTAAATTATTCTGCACAAAGGGAGGATATTATGTCCCTGCTGCTGTTAAGCTTTTTGTGGCCAAGTTGCTAGCACAGCTCCTTTATGGAACCTTTCTTGGACCATCAACTTCATGTTTTACATCATTAGAAATAATTCAATCCAAATTCATTAGATCACTTCTCCAGATGCCAAGTGTCTCAAATGCACTGGAGACAGGATTGACAAAAGTTGAAGCAAGAATCTATAGCGTCCTTAAATCTCTGACTAAAGCTTAAGTTCTTGCTCCATTAATCCTCCAAGACAAATTATCCTCCTCATGGATCAAGGCTGTTGAGTCCAACCTTGCCAACTAGGCTTCTCCCCAGCTTTAAAACTCAAGATGGACAGTGATCTAGCAAGACAAACCTTACAACAAAGGGTGGAGGACATCGAGAGGCAGGCGGACTTAGAGAAAGCTCCGTTGTTTCTGGCTCCAGATGCCATTAGATGTGTTGTTGCTCCTGCCAGCTATCTTAGTTAGTTGTAGTCAGCAAACCACTGGAAAGCATTTGCACTTGCATGGTGCCATGCGCTTCTATCGGCCGTCCTGTATGGCAAGTATAAAAGGATACCATTCACGGAAAGACTCTGTCCATGCGGCTCAGGAGAGGTGGAGACTGTGGGTCACATGCTCCTTAGATCTCAACTTTCCTAATGCCGTGACCCTTTAATACAGTTCCTCATGTTGTGGTTGACCCCCAACCATAAAATTATTTTCGTTGCTACTTCGTAACATGTGTGACTGGTCCGCATAAGTACATTATGGCGCCAAGCCCATCACATACACCTGTATTTGTATGGGGTGTATGTCATGGTGTTGGCACGATGATGTCATCATGCCGGGTACTCGTATGTGGGCGTATCTGCATGTGGGCAGACCTGCCTGGAGACGGATAGAGGAGCGGTGTCTCAGTTCCTAAGACCATCGGAAATATGTG
>JANHFM010004461.1:86677-103189 GCA_032468115.1 Grayia smithii
AGGGCAGCGTGCAGCAGACGGAGCCCGCTCTCCCAGCGGCAAGGTGAGGAAGAACGGCTTTCCCGGTGGATTAAATCCCCTGAGCCAGCCGAGCCACACACACGCACACTCACAGCCGCCTCCAGGACACGGGCTCTCCGAAGGGAGGGGGAAAGGAGCCTGTAGGCGCCGCCAAGATCAGTCCCGAGAAGCCACAGCAGCAACATGGCGTTACTAAAGCGGAGCCGGAGAGCAACCGGAGGGAGACCGGCGGGCTGTTGAACTCAGCCGAGAAAAACGCTGGCATTCGGTGTCTCTCCGCCCAGACGGCCTCACCTGCCTCTGGCTAATTGAGCCGGGGTCAGCTTCTCAGTCTCTGGGGCCACTCCGGTCTCTCGCTTCCGAGGTCGTCAAACTTTTCTCGCTCACCTAGAAAACTGACGCGGCTTCTCGAAAAGGGACAGGCGACGGCAGCGCTGGACTCTGTGTCCCCGGCAGCGTCTCTGGAGCGGAGACTAAGGTCAGTGATCTTCGCATCGAATACTCACTCGCGTTTCGCGGAAGCGCCACGGCGGGCCAGCCACCTGAAGGACCCCAAGCCTGACTCGTCCGAAGACTCTGTCTCCTCGCTTAGACTTCTCGGCTTGTGCTAAAATAAGACCGAGGCTAGGCGTTCTTTTCCTTCCACACCAGGTGTGGCTGGGGTGCGTGTGAAGGTGCGCATGAGAAAGGGCGGGGGAGGGGAGAGAGAGCGTGCCTTGCTTGAAGCCTGCCTTTCTAGGGCTGGGATTGTTGCCAGAATTTATTTCAATTTGAAAGGATCCGGAATCCCAGGAGGAAGGCGGAATAGGGAAGACAGAGAGATTAGCAAATCAGCGGTCGCAGTCTAGATGTCCCCTGGCTGAGAATCGCGGGTGGGGTACTCCGGGGACGATTGTGTCGTGCGGGCTGGCTAGAAGTTTGGAAGCAGTTGGGCCGTGAAGCAGTGCGATGAGGGGGTGGGGGGAAATGGAGAGACCAGAAAAGAGAAGCTGCCGCTCGCGGTTTGTCTGCTCCAGCAGGAAAGTGGGGGCGGGGAGGGAGAGCTTACGGCGTCTCATTCTCTTTTATCTCTCCGATTTGGAAAGGCCTGTAAAAGCCCCACCTCTGGCAGCCGCCACTTTTCGGCTCCCAGGGGGAAAGGGGAGAGTGGGTGGAGGGGGAAAACGCTCAGAGCTCGATCGACGAAGCTCAGGCCCCGGGAAGTATTGCTGGAAAGGCTCTTTGGTTCATCCTTATGGATCGCTGAGCAGCAGACTAAAAAAGATGAGTGCCGGGAACTGAAGAGCGACGTGTGGCTGAGGAAAAAGACTTCTGTATCTCAGTGGGTGTGCTTGTTTTCCTAGGGACTCTTTGAGAAAGCCTGTGGGGGCAGTGACTGGTTTTTTCACCGGTGGTTTTTGAGGCCACTGGAGACTATTTGGCGGGGTGGACATGGGATATTCCAGTGATAGTATTCCGGTTCAAAGAATGTGCGTGAAGAGCGTGGGGCCCAATATAACAGTTGGGAATCTCGCGGGTCCGTCGCATCTTCCTTATAGCGTAGCTTAAAAAGTTGTGTGGTAGTCCCCGGGGCAGAGAAAGGGGCCAGCAAGATAATTTGCAATCCCTCTCGCCGCTTCCCCGTAGACTCCAGGGATGCCAGAACACTGTGTCTGAGGCACGTAGCTCCTTTTTGTCTCGCCCAGCTGCTTCGGGGGCGATCTTTCGCTTGTGACGCTTCGCTCACCTTCCGTGCTGGCATGCTGGCTACATCTCAAACTCACAAGAGTGAGGTACGTCGGCGGCTCCGGAAAGAGGGCTAGGTCGAGAGGAATGTCTTACCACCACAGTAGGATTTTGGCAAAATATGCGTTTTATTTTAATGGCGATCGCCCAGGAGTCTGTTTCCGCATTATTCTTCTAACGATCCTCCCTCTGGGGTTTCCGTCTGTTCCGAGGAAGCCTGTGGCTTTGTGTTTCCTTTCTCTGAAAAAAAAACGCTGACGGAAGGACGACCTGTGCCGAGTCCAGCTCTGTCAACGTTTTCTAAACTTTTGCCTGCTCGAGGCTCCTTCTGAAGGAGGCCCAGGGCAAAGGGATCCCTAAGCTGGGCCCCTCGAAGTCTATCTGCCGACCAAGATAAGAAGCGGGATTTCACTCCCCCACACCCCCACGTACGTGAGGAGACGCCAAACGCCCTTACAGCCTCTCTCTGGAGCATTAGGGACAGAGCCTACAGGTCAAAACCAGCTGCATTAGGCATTCATCCTTGGCAAATGGGTCTTCCTTTCCCCCATGCGCCTATTTTCATGCTGTAAAGTACCATTTCTAATCACTATTTGTTCGCTTGCTGTCTATATCAACTTTGTTTTAAAAATACTGTAGTCGCACCAACAGTATTGTCCCTCAGGATAGGGATAAAAATTTCCAAACCATTTCCTTTATTAAAGCAAAAAAATGGAACTGCTCTAGAGAACCAGGAGAATTGTGCTTATTCTCAGGTCTCTCCTTCAACCCACTTTTACAAGTCATGTGTTTCCGTGGATGGTGGTCGGTTTGTTATCATGCGAACAAGGGAACAAAACCCTTGATTTTAAGAGGGTTGTAAGAAGAGGGTTAAACTTTTTCCTCCCCCACTCTCTCGAACTGGTCTTAAATTCAGGAGTGTTCTCAGTAATTGTGAGTTTCTCCATAGTATCCTTGACAAAGAGTGTTGCAAGGCACTGTATGTTCCCCATCCATGGCAGAATTTGCTGTCTAGTTCACACCATGCAAACTACCTTGTTTCAAAATAGGGATGATGATCCCAAGAAACTGAATCTGTGGACTAAACCCCTTCGAGGCGCGGATTAAATCTGGGGATGCCTGGGAGGCCTAGATTCTAATCTATTCTTACCCCACTCCACTCATTTATTATATTTGAATGAGCCCAACCGTCTTCCCGTTCGGTTACAGAATAGGAACAGAAAGGAGTGGTACGTCTCTGGCGACTGTTAAAAAAAGCAGGCAATATCTCATTTGTCTGGCACGAAGGTGGATATTTTCTAAGCATTCTGAATGGTCTTTGGGGCTGGTAGGGCAGACAATTTCTTTATCCTTCTCCTTTTCTCGAAGGTGAGATAGAACAATCGAGAGGGAAAAAAGAGAGGCTTTCCCCCGGTATTGTTTCGGCCGCCTATGATAGATCGGTCTAGACAGCCGTTCAGACTCCTTCCGAGCGAAAGAACCGGAGCCTGAAAAGAGAGTGTGGGGGAGACGCAGAGGAAAAGGTCACCACGTTATTCGGTGCTTGAGAATATGTGTTGTTAACCCTTCACGGGTCAAGGCCTAACTCAATTTTTGTGCGTTAAAGGAATAGACCAGGTTAGTCAGTGGCCATGATCGTGTGCTTTCTTAGGGCAGATCATAGTGAACCTTAAGTTACTCATCCTTGTTATCTAAATGTCTCGTGAATATCATTTTCCCATCTCCTTTTCAAGGGGCGGGCCAGAGCCTGCAGTTCCCAAAAGTTTCCTCTTGTTTGGGAACTCCTCTGAGCTCGCTTAACCCCATGTCCTGGTGGTGCAGAGCCAGACAAAATATCGAGGAGCATTAGACAAGCCAGACGTGGAGGAGGGAGCATCAAGCTGGAGAACGACAGATCGCTTTTCCCCAGGATGGAGTGTGTGTGTATGTGTGTGTGCGCGCGCGCGCCGCGCCGCGCCGCGCGCACGCGTGTCTGACATAAAAGGACAAAGCTCAGCCAGAGAACTCTCCGGGCAAAGATCTCTCGGCAAACAACCTTCGGAGCAGAATCTAGTTTCCTTCTTCAACGGAGGTGGTGGGTGGGGTTTGGAAAGTAGGGAAACGCGTCGGTCAAGACTGACTTTGTTTCACGCTGCTGCTGGGTTGGCTGGCTTTATAGTTGTCTCATACAAACGGACCAACCCAGGCATAAACTCACCCTCCGCTGCCTTGAGGCGCTTTAGACTTGCCTGCAGACTCAGTGGGTAAATAGTGGTTCTGACTTTGCGAGCACGCCTCGTTTTATGCTTTATTTTCTGAGATCGAGGAAGTGGAAACGAGGAAACTACGGTAACGCCAAGCCACTCTCGGAGGAATACAAACGCTCATCCTTTCCGATGGACCGTCCCCCCCGACCTGCCTCGGGTCGCAGACCCTTTCTCAGCCCCGGGGAAAGCTGATTTGCTTTGGATTTGCCCTGCAGCGCGGATCAGCTCCCCCCCCCCCCCTCTTTGTCTGGAGCTCAGACTCCCGGCGCTCCAGCCCTCTCTGGAAAGGTTCCCGATGAGGAGTCCACGCAGAGCCAAGCAGGCAGCTCGGCAGTTCTTAGCACGTCACATCTAAATACATCGGTAATTAGATGGAAGCACCGCCGGAAATGATAGATTGGCTGCATAGCTAATAGGGACGGGGACAAATAAAGCTTACAGCGCCTCTTCCCCCTCCCCCCGAATAAGTGGGCCCCTGGAAATCAAGCCCAAGATCTGGAGCGAGAACTGAAATTACACGTCTTCTGTTTTACGGCTGTAATCAACCAAACAGATGAGAGTCTCGGTTGCTCCCCTGCTGCAAGCAGTTCTTGAACGTGTTTGCTGCAGGGAGGTGGGAGGAGGGAACTCGGGAGTCTTTTCAAAATCCTCTGGGTGTCTGCTAGCTAAATATATACACCTAGGGGAAAGGCGGGAGTGACGGCACGAGAAAGAATCCGATCAATTAATGGAACCTCAGACCTGTGTCTTCATTCCGCAAACTCGCACTGAAGCCGAGATTAATTTCCTTATGGAAATTAATGGGTGTCGATGCAGAGACGTCAAGGAAGATTCTAACTAGCTCTGAGGCGCGGGAATAAAATACTAGCATTTGGGGGGCAGCCTTCCAAAGTTACGGGTGCCTCATCTTAAACGGCAGCGACTGCCATGTGTACCACCGACTTCAGGAGTTGGGAGCGACTGGAAGTTGTGTTCTGTTAGCTCCCTGCTACTTCGGGCTGCTCGATTGGTCCCTTTCCTTCAAGCATGGTTCTTTGCATTTGTATAGCGCTTGACATGCCTTTTACTTTAGAGAAATGTGGCCGCTTAAGGAGACTCTTGCGAACTAGGAGCATTCAGTAACTTTATTGTGCTTAAAATAGCTCTTCCCTGCCCTCCTTTCTGCTTCTGATGTAAAACCCACTGTTGACATTATTGCAGGCTTCCTAGGCCCTATTCTCTCTTCCTATTCCAAAGCACAGGGTTGAAAAGAAACCCTTAGCATTACCATGCAGGAGTGATTTTAAAAGATTTTAAATTGCACCTTTATTATTTTTTATAAATAAATAAAGTGGCAAACATAATACTTCTTCCTCTTCCTATTTTCCTCACAACATCATCCCTTAGCTTGACAAGAGTATGACTGGCCCTTCATGACTATGGAAGAATTAGAACTCACAATTTTTATCTGTTTCAGAAAATGTGGACAAAAGCCATTTTAATACTATTTTTTTTTATTTCAACTTATATCCCGCCCTTCTCCGAAGGCTCAGGGCAGCTTACAATTTCAAGCACAAATCTATGTGCTTAGTAATACCTTCATTCCTTGTATGTGCCTGCTTATTAGGGCTTTTGCCCCCTGCAAGTGGCATTTTTACAAAGTCAGCTTATTGCCCCCAACAATCTGGCTCCTCAGTTTACCTACCTCAAAAGGATGGAAGGCTGAATCAACCCTGAGCCTGGTGAGATTCGAACCAGCACGAACTGCAGGCTGCTGGAACTAAGTGGAACCACTTAGGCAGTGCACTAGCTAAGTGCGCCACCAAGGCTCTTGCCTGGTGCCTTAACCACTATGCCAAATTGGGTCAATCAGTTAAATTCTTTTTTTATGCTGTGGCCCTCAACTAAAACAGTATATGCACCCAAGCTTTAGATTATTGTAAATGACATAAATTGTTTGTACATGTTCATAGTTTTAAGAACAGGTTTCATCTACTAATAATACAAATTCCATGGGTATATTCTGCTGGTATGGGAAGCAATTTTACCATTTCCCAATATCAATTGCACTCACTGTTTGTTAACAAGAGCTAGGAATAAAATGAATGGTTCAAAATTTGAACAAATCTGAAGGAAACCCTTGTGGTCTGTAGGTATTATTTGAAAGATTATTACCTAGGATATGAAAATTAAATGATTTTCTTCAGTCAATTGAAAATGTACAGCAGAAGAAAACGAAAAGAGTTGTCAAGAAGTAGTGGGTTGGATGACAAATATGTGGCATTCATTATATGAGCTGTCATATTTAGTTTTACCAGGGACATTGAAAATCCTTAACAAATTCAGGTGCAGATAACAATTGCCAGGTCAACCAGCTCAAAGACATCTATGTACTAAATATAATTGCATAAACTTGCAATGAAGCACAGGAGAACACATCTAATTATAAGTGAACTCTGGTGCAGATTCTGAGATTAATAAAGCCTTTTTTTCTGTACTCAGTCTAGCCAATGAAGAATAAAGTAAGACTATTCATATATCTTGAAAACTATACTTATATTACATCTTCATCCTATTCTTCCAGAAAAACAAGTAGTTGTTTGAATTCTACAAAATAGTCATCCCATCTCTTAATGGGCCCCTTTTGTAGCAGTTGCCCGATGCTCATATATCTCAATGTTTTTCTTTTCTAATGTATTATCTTAAAGGCCACTTTTCTTTTTAATGTAGATGAACTGTGGTTCTCAGATGGATCTTTATCTGACAAATCAAGATTCAATGATCCTGGCTTAATGCCCCTTCCAGATACAGCAACAGGATTAGACTGGTGTCATTTAGTTGATGCTGCACAAGCATTTGAAGGTAATGTGTGATCATTGTAACTGCTGCTAAATTATCACAAATTAAGATGCAACCCTCCTGTTATTACCAGAGGCAGTGGCACTCAAAAACATTTGATAATTTGGCAATTCTATGCATGCCCTCCTAACCCATCAGTTTTTTGTTTCTAAATCTGTAATTCCCAGTTGATAAGTGGTTTGTATAGGTTTCATGGTCTATCACAGGAGTGTCAAACTTGATTTCACTTGCATTAGGGTTGTGTTTGACCTAGGGGGCCGGGGTGGGCATGGCTGAGGTGGGCGTGGCCAGCTTGACGTCACTTGTATCAGGAGTGCCTATGGTGGCCCAAGCACTCTGCCAGCAAAAATGGGCTCCCGAGTTCCATTTTTGCTGCAACGGCCTCCTGCAACCCTCTGCCAGCGAAAACGGAGCTCAGGAAGGCCGTGTGCGCCCCTAGCTTTGTTTTAGCTGGCAGAGGCACCACGGGCCAGTCCTTTGCTGTTTCCGGGGCAGCCCCACAGGCGAGATCTAAGCACCCCGCAGGCTGGATCTAAGCACCCTGCAGGCCGGATCTGCCCCGTGGGCCTTGAGTTTGAAACCCTTGGTCTATCAGATTGTGATAGGTGCAGTGGATTTAAGACAAAATGTACAGCTACAAGATTAAGAAAATATCCTTCATCAAAAGCGAATATTGATCATTTACATGGCCACCTATCTCACAGTCAACAATATCTCCAAATTACCCTCCAGGTTAAGACTTTTCTAAAGTTGTTTTTCTAAACATAGTTTCTGTTTTGTCACAATAAAGCTAATAAATTGGTAGCAGGACAGAAATTATGATCGCTAGAGAGAGAGAGAGAGATTGTTGCAGAATCTCAACAACATGATTACAGTTTGGGTGCTTTGCAACCCGTGTTCATTTATAATGGTCACCAGAATTCTGTGGTTATGTGATCACTATTCATAATCACATCCAGCTTCTGACAGAAATAATGGAGAATCTGGCAGTAAAATCAAGTCATGATTGACTCATTTAACAACTGCAGTTGATTTGCTTAAGGAACTGACATTTTCAATCTGATCTTTGATCTTTCATTCAACCACATCTCTTACTGACAAAGTTGCTGGTCCCAATTATTAAGTAAGAACTACCTGTAGTTTTCTGTTGTTCTGTTCTATTCTATTCTATTCTATTCTATTCTATTCTATTCTATTCTATTCTATTCTATTCTATTCTTTCTGACTCTTGGTTTTATACATACATACATACATACATACATACATACATACATACATACATACATACCAGAGGTGGGTTCTACTTACTTTTACTAGTGGTTCGCATGTGCAGATCACCTCCTGATGATGTTTGGGTGGGTGAGCAGAGCCTCCTGCCAATTTTACTACTGGTTCTAAGAACCGGATAGAACCAGGAGTAACCCATTACTCATACATACATACATACATACATACATACATACATACATACATGCAAATCCTCTTAATCTGGTCCCTTTGAATCTTTTTAAATGTTTGTCTTTTGGTTACAAAGACCTTAGTTAGAAAGACTAATATAACACATTGTATTGAAAGACATAAGCAATCTAGTTGAAAAGGGTGCTACCTTCTTTTTAACTAGAAAATGTCAAGACTCCTGACATTTTGCTACTACAAAATAAAACAGCTCTCTTATTTCCCATTTCTTCTAATGGATCATTAAGATAAAAGATAAAAATGCTTAAAGCACCCTCTTCCCTAAAAATAAATAAATAAAGCATACACATGCTATAAAGAGGCTGTTTTTATCTTGCCCCAAACCCATCTCAATATCTTACATTGTGTCTTGAAATGTTGCCAGCTTCATTCAGGACAGCATCTGTACTCTTCCAGATGCCTGCAGTAGTTTCAATGAATTGTCTTGGCTGAACTTGGTGGATTACATTCACAGTTGTACAAATAAAAGGATGTTTGTGCAATGGTTTTCTTGCTGGCTTTTCATGGTAAGATAATGCACCCTCTAAAAAGCCTCTCCTGAAATTTGCAAATTCCTGAGTGGTACATGCTATGGTTATAAATAGATTCAGTATGTATACTGGATATGTGTATTATGTGTGTGTACACACACACACACACACATGCAGAGTGGTTTATCTTTCATTGTCATTTAATATGAAAAAGAAGGGAGACCAAGCTTCAGATTTGGATTAAAGCATTTACTTTTGCCTTAATTCCAATAGATTTTACGTAAAACAGAAAAGGAATATAATGAAAAACTGCATATCCTAGTGAACTTAATGAGACCTTGAAATTTGATTTCTCCTTTCTGTTTAGTCATTCTAACCAGAGTAGCACATTCATTTTCAATTTAGACATAAAACAGGCAGTGATTTTTGTAAGCAAAAAAAATACATCTATGATACTACCGGTATAATTTACTTTTAAGAAAAAAAGTATATTGTTGATAAGTTTTTCTGGTTGCTTTAGACAGATATAAGTCATGTAGCTGTTATATATTAAGACTATTATAGTATAACAAAGTGAATAGAATTGATCATACAATGAAAGTTAAAGAATTCTATTTTGGATTCAGTTTCTGGGATGCTAGGTGGAAATAACTACAAATATCACACAAATCATCTGTCTTTAATGGTGAATTATATTCATATAACTCTTTTCCAAAGTAGCATCAAACAGTACTGCTTCTATTTACAACACACAGTCCCTTTTCTCCTTTTTCTCCTTTTTAGCATTTAGCCTTTTTGTGTCTTTCATAGCAGTTGTTTTACTGTATTAAAATTAATATTTTCTCTTTTCTCACGCTTTTTCTTTCAGAGTGTATAAGTTCACTTTTGAATACCCTCCTGTTTTATTACAAATTTGGCTTGTAAAACAAAAAAGAAAACAGAATACCATTTCTTATTTCAAAATTTATATACTTATAATTCAAAGCCAGACTAACTCACAAACCTATTTAGTAAACTTTACTGCTCTTTCTCTAGTATTGCCTAACTAATAAATACATCTGAAAAAGAAAAGTGTGACTGTTTTTGTTCCATGTTCTATTTTATATATTCTGCAACTACTTTGTTTTAACTAGTAGAATTGTCAGCATCCAGATCTATAGATGAGAACATGACAATGCTAGATTGATGATTAAAAATATTGAATTAGAAGAGGTTTTTTTAGAAACCCCACAGTAAAGTTCACACAACATGACCCTATAAATGCCACAAGATTGAGTTGTTTCACATAAGGATAGCGAGTGCCATAATCCAAAGCTAGTTCAGTGGATTCTGTTTGTTCATAGGAAAATTCTAAATCTTATTTCAGATTATGACTCTGACGAAGAACTTGGGCCAATCTGTCATCACACTTCGTTTCTAGGTGATGATCTGGGTAGACTGTTGGATATTACGTTATTTTTTTAAAAAAGTATATGCTTTTATATGTTTGCACGGTTGCATGATTATATGCAAGGTTTGCGTCTTTGCAAGAAGAGAGGAAGGCATGCTGTGGTCAGGGCCAAGACCTAGAGACAGTATGAATTCAGTCTACAAACAAATGATCTTTGCTTCTACCGAATACAAACGTTGCATGGAAAAAGCTCAGAGTTCTGTTCTTTCTTGTTCTATAACAAATGTGTGCGTGCCATATTTTTTTTTTCTTTTTCTTTTAGTACTGGGTATAATTTTGGCTGCCACACTGCATGCCTTTCAGTGGGGAAGCTTATTTCCCAAAGAGTAAAGCATGTATTTTGTCCTTGGAAAGGAAGTAATTTAAAAATCATTGGTGTAAGCAGCTTTCTTTTTATGACTTAAAATTGATCTGCCTGTTGATAAGATCATAATGAAAATTTTAGCTCATTGGAGTTCAAGTATATAGGTAATTAGTTCCTTTATTCAAGTAAAATAGTAGATCGGATTTCACATTTTTAAATGAAATACAAAGCTTTTTTCTTATGAAATATCTGCTTTGCCTTAAAAGTATTTTGGTTTTAAAATTTCTGTGAGTTTGGGGGAAATGAGATGAATAATAAATAGTGAAAATAAATGTCAGTTGCAGCAACTCTCAAGCTGTAATTAATGAGCATGCTTTGGTATTTGTCCGGAAATCCAAGGGATGGGGAATGATGATTTAAAGAAATGGTTGCAAGCATTTTCTTTTTTTGGCTATATCTGGATTCAGATAACAACAGCTCTTGATCAGTTTTGTATTCTGAAAGTATTTCTAGGTTACCTTTTTTTTAGTTATTTGCTTATGCATTTGCCTTTCTAGATCAAAGAGTGGCATCTTTTTGTACCCTGAACGACATGCAGCATATGCAGGCTTTGGAGAATAACCAAGCCTTGGGCTCAAGTCCAACAAATGGAAAAGACTTCATTGATGCTAATGGGTATGTAAAGTATGTACAAAGAGGGCTTCTTCCTGCATGATTCTACGACTTAGATTTTTGGGAAATGTCCAAATCCAGTAGCAGCCCGTTCATCTGGATGCTATTTGCAACAGACTGTCTCCGCAGGGAGGCAACCTGTGTGGAATTCCCTTTCCAGCAGAATACAAGGAATTCCTTCCATATTGGCCTTTAAGAAGACTTCGGAACACGCCTTTCTCAAATGACTGTTGATAATGTTTAGTTATGCAGTGCAAGTCTGAATTCGTTAGGTTTTAAATAGTAGTTTAATCATGATTTAATTTGCGGTGGATCTGTTTTAATAATAGAGCTGTTTGGTTTTTATTTTTTTGTTGTTGTTCAGATCCTTTGATAGTGGGTGGTCTCATAAATAGCTCTTGTTTCACCTTTGTGATTTTTATTTTAATGCTGATAATCCATTTAGGGAGAAAGGTTGAGAAGTGAAGTGGGAGTCATGATCTGCATTTCTCTGGCTTTAAGAAAGCAAAATTAAGTATGTGCTGTAGGTAGTGTCTGCAGTTTAGATATATTCAATTGCTTGTTTGAAATCTGTATGAGCTATAAGGAGTTCAGGTCTTTTTCTTTCTTTAAAAGGCCAGGAGCCACATGCATGTCATCAAAACCTATTTGGTTAGACTTGTTACGGCACAGGAAACTCTTTGAAATGGCATCACAATGTCACTCGAAACTTTTGGCTTTTCTAATTCTTCTCCTTCACTGCCATAGCCAGTGTGAGGCATGTACACAGTATAACAATGTGTTAGTCACTTCCCACATATTTCCACTCACCCATCCTTGTTTTAACAGTATTTGCTTTTTCTAATTTGACAGCTATTCCTATTCCATTCTTTTTCTCCACTCCATCACTTATCCTCTTGCATTTGTTCACATAATTTCAATTAGGCACAGCAGTAAAGCAATCTTAGTAGAGTCTGACGTGCATGTTTTTTATTGGATTATATTTTAGGGAGTTCAGTTCTGTTGCTTTATTATTTCTTCTCTTTGTTTTGCATTGTGATCCACAAAAATTGAGTTGGACAGCTATGTCTGTCTCTCTGTTTGTCTAACTATCTTCTCAAGGAGGGAATCCAGCAATGCTGGTCTTGCTTACATTAATCTTTGGTCAGCAGTATGTATACAATACTTGGCAGCTTCTTGAAACCATCCTCTTTCCTTGCAACTTCCATCACTATGATTTCAGTTACTGATTTACATCCTTCCTCATTTACTTAATTAGTATGTCACCCATTCACAAAGGAGACTAACAATTTCAAAGGCAATTTACCTTGTTGGGGGTGGGGGGAATATCACCCTTTGGAAAATACAGAAATGTATTAGGAGCAAGAGAAATAATATTGGTCGTCTCTCCACTTTATAGTTTACCTCCATTATGGGATTTTGTCCTTCATAATAAATTTATTTACATTGTTATTCATATAGCTTCTGAATGTATTTGCTCTTTCATTTGTTCTAACACACTTTCTTCTTTGGACACAACTGTACAGTTTTCTTAGCAATATAGAGGTGATTTGCCTTTGACATGGTGTTTGTTTTACTTCCTAATCTACCTTATATCCCTGGTATTTCTTGTGGTCTCCCATCCAGTTATTAACCAGGTTTAGACCACAAGATCATCCAAGGTATACTAGGCATTACTATCTAGCTGGGTCTATTAATCCATACTTCACTATGTCATTAAGACTAATTGTTTTGGATTTCTAGTAACAGAAAGCTATTAATTAATGACCACACAAGACTTTGCCAGATCATAGTGCTGTTTTTAAAATTGTTTAATTGCTTTTTTAATGGCTGCCCACTCTGGGTGGCTTACAAAATCCAGAAATAAAAACAGGTAAAAATATAAAACAGCATAGGCAACTGGACCAAAACAGCTCTAAAAATAACAGGAAACCACAATAGTGCCCTTACAAACATATTAAGCCCTGGCCTAAGATCTGAGACAGGCTTTAAGGGGTTTCCCAGGCCCCCAGGAGAATGGAGTTTAGTAGATGCTTTTCGTTGCATTTAAACTCAAAGAATGTATCTCAGCAACTTTTCATTTGAGATTGGGTCTTTTGCTTCACATGTTTTTGAATTAAAATCTGAGTGCTTTGATATGGTTTTGAAAATCATAATATCCTGTACATTGTTCAGTTGTTATGTATGTTTTGTATGGAAATGTTTTACTAGGAAATCTGTATGACACGGTTGTTCTCCGTGTGCGCTTCAAGGTGCTGGTTTTGACCTATAAAGCCCTACATGGCTTAGGCCCAGGTTACCTGAAGGACCACCTATTGCTGCAAACATCCTCCCAGCGCCCGGTTTGCTCCCACAGAGTGGGCCTTCTCAGGGTGCCTACAGCCAAACAATGTCAGCTGGAGGCGCCCAGGGGGAGAGCTTTCTCTGTGGGAGCACCGACCCTGTGGAATGACCTACCCGTAGATCTTCGGACTGCCCCAGACCTTTGTTCCTTCCGCCGCGACCTGAAAATGTGGCTGTTTCACCAAATAGGCTTCGACTGACCAATTTTAGACTTTTATATATTTAGATTGGATTTTAACTTCTTTACTGCCCCTTTTTACTCTTTCGATATTTTAAGTATTTAATGTTGTATGTCTTGCTGTTTGTTATGTCTTGTCTATGGATATATGTTTTTATTGGATATTTTTTTTATTGTGAGCCGCCCTGAGTCCTTCGGGAGAAGGGCGGCATACAAGTTTGAATAAAATAAAATAAAATAAAAAAATAAATATTTTGAACTAACCCCAAAATACATTTTCATTTTTTAGGGAGGATAGTCCTACTACTTTGACTGGAAAAGTAAACCAGCTAGAAGTGATCCTTCGACAATTGCAAACTGATCTTCGAAAGGTAAAAAAATAAAATGTCTTCATTAATATCCCATAGTTTGAATAAAGATACTGTAGGATTTCTTTCTGTAGGACCTGCACACTAGCTTACATATGATATGAAAGCTACACTCACATGGTACTGGCTGCTCTGCCACTAGAAGCAACGTGGAGTCAGAATACTGCAAATAGGGTAATTAGCGGTGGTCAAATGAATTGAAAGAAAAACTGTGGGTGCTGTGACCTCAAACCACATCAGGCCATTGAGCAAACCACATTCTGCCCTTAAAATTATGGGAAATCTGCACATGACTTCTGCTTTCTAATTTAATTGTTTCCTAAGTGTTCAGATGTATTTATTGTAATCTTTTCTTGCAGAAATAACTTTTTTTGAAAGGCAAATATGTATTCTGAGATATAAATTCAAATAGTATGCCATAGAGTCTCTAGTGAATCACATTGCTGTATTGTCCTAGACAGATCAGTGTCTGCCTTCATGGAAGGCAACTGTATTTAAATAACCATTTTTGAACCAGGATGTAGCCCTGGGAGGAAGGGGGGTGGTTATATTTTATTTGGGTGGCCCCATTGCTTCCATGGATCAAAAGCCATTTCCATACCCTCATTACAAACTTAACTAGTAGGCTATCATGAAAATAATTTAATAGGAAACATTATCTAATTTATTTTACAAGCGTTCAAACACCAAAAAGGATGTGTCAATTTAATTATGCAATACTTTCAATTTAGATTGTTTTTGATGACCCAGATTGTTGGGGGCAATATGCTGACTCTGGAAATTGCTTAGAGTGCTGTAAAGTACTGTGAAGCTGTATAAGTGCTATTGCTATTGTACTCTAAATGTGGTATGTTGACTGCATATTTCAGAATAACAGTATAAAAAATACTGTACCCACCTCAGTGAGATATGAAAGTATAGATGTACTGTTTTTTCAATTACATATGATGGTGAGTGAGATGACAAACAAATTTTACAGTCCAGTGCTATTTGATTTTTGAACTTTCGGTATCCTGTGTAAGATCAATCAATTAACACACAAATATCCTTTCAAATATTGCAAGGAATAATTGAATAACATCAGCTAAAGACCTTACAGTATTGTGTAATTACAAAGCTTGATGTCTCAAATTAAAATTTTCATAAATATACAGCTCACATGACACCCATGCTTTAGAGAAATGTCCTCCATGTTCTCCTGAGGAGAAATGCAAAGAATTGGAGAGAAATTAACTGGCATATCTACTTTTCCTCTGACAAACTCAGTATAGGAATAAAGTGTCCTTTTACTCTGAAAAAGATGTATTTATTCCTTTTTCCCTTTGTTCCAAGTTGCAGTTCTTCCAGATGCTTAGCATTTCATCTATTTTGAACTTAAGATCATCTTCTAATGGGAAAGGTTAAAATTTGCTATCAAATCTAGTTGCGCAAGTGGAATATTCATTCATGAAATTGTTTTCTGAATCCCTGTTAAACTTAATAAAAGAAATAATACCAAAAAATCTCAGTCATGTTTTGAGAGTAGTTTGCCGAATTAGAGAGTAAAGTTATAATATTAGGTTTTTATATACTAGACAGTAACACAATTTTATGCCTACAAGCTACCATGTCAATGTATTACAGCTACTATGACTGGCTCTGACTATTCTGTGGTGGAGCTTCAAAATATGAAATAAGCAATGCAAACATTTGTATATACTATGGTTCAGTACAGCCTATTCTTAATCATTTACAAACACATATTTATTTCTATAATAATGCAAAGCAATGCAATACCACACAAATTCTTTTTTTACATAATATATAGTCTTTTAACTCTAATTGGATGCCATATTACTCATGCTTTCTGTTCAAATAATGAATCTGATTATTCACATAGTATTTGGAAGCTGCTTCATTCATCTGATATGTGTTCTCCCCCATATTTCAAATCAGCTTTTTTAAAATAGCAACGCGTTAATAGGACAGGATAATTCTTTATTGGCCAAGTGTGATTGGACACACAAGGAATAGGAGTAGGTAATAGGAAAGATGAGAAGGGTAGTAGTAATTCAGTCATACTACATCATCAGATATCCTAAGTCATAAGATATTGCTGTGGGAATTATGTGTTTAGCAGAGTGATGGCATAGCAGAAAAAAAAAACTGTCTTTGTGTCTAGTTATTTTGGCATGCAATGCCCTATAGAGGTGTCCTGAGGGGAAAAGTTGAAACAGTTTATGTCCAGGATGTGAGGGATCTGTAGATATTTTCTTAGCCCTCTTTCTGGCTCTTGCGGTATACAGATCCTCAATGGAAGGCAGGCTGTTTGCAATTGTTTTTTTCTGGAATAAATAGTAAATAAATTCCTTGTGTGTCCAATCACACTTGGCCAATAAAGAATTCTATTCTATTCTGTTCTGTTCTGTTCTATTCTATTCT
>JANHFM010004463.1:40825-59120 GCA_032468115.1 Grayia smithii
TAAACTAAACTAAACTAAACTAAACTAAACTAAACTAAACTAAACTAAACTAAACTAAACTAAACTAAACTAAACAAGAATAATGTTATTCTGCAAGTTATCTGGATAATTCCGCACTAGAGATAGCAGTCTTCTGTATTTTCAACTGCTGTTCCCTGGTAGTTGACTAAACTCCCCATATTTTGGATGTTATCCAGATAGCTGAAATAGTATCTGAAATTAAGATACGTTTTTAAAAATGATAGATAAAACTACTTTTTAGTTCCAGCTTTAGTTTGGATTAATTCACAAACCATTGGATTAATCTTTTTGATTATTGTATTTAGTGAACAGGACACCTTAAGTGTTTTATATTTAAAGCTAAACACTAGTTAGGCTAATATAAAACAAGCAAATAGATTACACTTTTAAAAATTAATGTTATGTGCTATATACTTAAATGTTAATTAACTTTGAAGTCTTCTGTTGTTACATAAAACAATGCAATGCTTTGGTAATATAATAATAGCTATGTTCTTTTGTAGGCAATACTTATGGATCAAAACTGTCATTTTCAAACCAAAATGTATACCCAGAACAGCATCCAACCAGATCGATTAGATGACGACGATGAAGAATGTGAGAGTGATGAATAATATTTAAAAGCTGTAATTGGTAGTTCAATGATCCATCTCATCAAAACATTTTAATTGTACTGCTCTTTTAATTGTAAACTTGTAAAACAAAATGAAACCAAAGGTATAGTTATTTATTGCCCTTGATCAAGATTACCCATTGCCTTATGAAAAAAAGATTAGAAAATTCTGTTGTTAAAACTTGGTGTTTAACATTATGCATTTTGTAAATGTATACATATTCATCTAGATCCAATATTAATTCAAATGTTTCCCTTATTATACATTTTCATTTAATTCATTGCAGCAATGAGTGCCTGAAATTAGCAATTATAAATTACCAGATTGTCTATTTAAAGATATTTATATAATACTTTGCACTTTTCAAATTAACTTTACTTCAAACTATTCTTACACTTAACCTAATTTAGGATGATGTAGAGTGAATAAAACTTTATATGGCTAATAGAGAATCAGTTTCATTGCAAAACTATGTGGCATTTGGGAAAGAGAAGTTTGATATACAGCATTTAATAGATTCCTCTTAATTTTACATTGCTACTAATAATATTCCACTGAACATTGTTTTTTAATCTCATCTAACTTGCCCAAAACTGGTATCTTATTCTCAAATAAACATTGTTTACTGCATTATCTAAATATGTAAACTTCAAATAGCTTTGCAATAGCTTCAAATGACCATTCATCACAGACAAAATTGTACAGAAAGAAAAAATTAACCTATATGATTCCTGCTTATGTAAGTTTGAAGTAGTATGTGTATAAGGTTGAGCCAAGCCCCAGATCCCCAGTTGAAATGTGATAATTTAGAACAGATTTGTTATTTCCTTGGGATGGAGAGGCAAGCCTTGATCTGGAGCTTCAACATGCTAAAAACAATGATGATGCAGGAGGCCTTTTTGTCATTTACATGAAAGGAATTGTTGTTTCCACGATCCTGAAGGACCCAATTATAGCTTCGGGAAGTCTGAAGAAGTACCTTTAGTTATAGCACATACTTCGTAGTTATTCAGTCTTTCATCCTAAGCTGCTGCATGGTTTATGGTTTAATATTTTCTTCATGTCAAGTACCTGACCTAGTCAATTACCAAGCAATGAGCCTCTCCATTTAAAAAGAAAATTATTTACAAGTTCTTTGATTTATATTCCCTACCTATTCAAAATTCAATTTGAATGATTCTTTCCAAGGAAGCTACTGATGCTATAAATTTGAACATGTCACAAAACAGCATCCAGTACTAGGACATTAAAAAAAAATTAAAAAATAAAAAATTCAAGGAAATAGCCCCAAAATCTTTATACCAATTTCTGTAAAGTTTGGCATGCTTTATCTCTTCATGAAGCATTTAGTTTTTCTGCTAATGTTTAAATGTTTGAAAACTAATCCACTTTTTCCCATGTTAGTTTAGAGTTTTTTTATCCCAAATCTTCTTCAGATCCAAAGATAAAAATGGAATGGCGATAGCAGATCAGCCTGTTTCTGAAGTCAAGATGAATCCTCATGTAGCATTATAATCTCTGCATACTTCTGGATAAATCTGTTCTAATATGTGCCTATTTAAACTAGAAACAAAACTATCAACACTCCAACTCCGAGACTTGCTTTGTAAAAATGCTATTTGGTTATTAAAAAGGAAGACCAGGCAGATATATTCCCTAGTAGACTTGTACTAGAGTAAGTAAAGTATCTGGCAGACACTTCATGTTAAAAGTTTTATTTTTCTAGTTTGTTTTGTTTTTGCAAATTACAAAATTATAGGACACACCTGCCTTTTAATGTTGTCAGACTTTTGGGTGTCTGGACAAAATGAAATTCATCACAGACTTTGCTTGTAACTATCCTTTGGACATCAGCAGATGGAAATGGATTAACACCTTTCCTTGAGTGAGAGTCTGCAACATATTGTGCTTTTGAAGAATATGCAAAGCAGGATTAGAGATTTCAAGACTGTCTAGCTTGACAAATGGGAGGCAGGTAACATTCTGGTTCTTAATAGATAATGGTCTATATTGCAACCTATCAACTCCTGTAACAGTGTTCTCTCAGTGTTAAAATGAGCCCATGGGTTATGGCCTTAGTTGTGAAAATAAAAAACCAACAAATGTTAGAACATGTAAGTATCAAACATTTATGTAGTGTAGTACACATAATAATACCCTGTTTGTAAACTTGATCTCTGTGCCTTTTCTAATGTATCAGCAGATGGTTTGTATTTAAAACAGACACTTTCTATAGTTTTGTAAAATGTGTGTTTATGTGTCATTTCCATGTATAAAACATATATTTTGGTCAAGTTTTGGAAATGCTTTAGATGAAATGTTACTGTTCTGTTATACAGAAAATAAGAATGGAATGTTATTTTGTGAAAGAAATAAAAGGCAACAATATGGTATTTCACTACTGTTAATGTGCCAATTAGTCTAGAAAGGTAAGACACCAAGTCTTCATCTCCTTTCTCCACTGCTATGATTGTTCTCAAAATGACTGTGCTGAATTTCAGAGAAAATGCTTTAAATCCAGAGTTGTTGGCTCTTGTGAGCTATGGTGTAAAGAAAACATAGTCTTTTTAAATTGTTCTATACATTAAAGAGTAAACAGCTGCCCTCATATAAGGATTCAAAAATCTTATCTTAAATGACAAACAGATATCTCTGTGTCTATATATAAGTATGTATGTGTATGCAAGGGAAAGAAGTGTATGGAAAGAGAGGCACCTGACAATTCCTCTAATCTCTCAATGATTTGCAGAATTCTCCCTTCAACCTCATATGTTGAGCAGATAAAGAACTGCTCTGTATCCATAACTCTTCAACAGATTCCCTAAATTATGGGTAGGAAATTTTAAACAACAAAACCCCACTGTGAAAGATAGGAGAGTGTCAGACATTATTCTTCCCTCACAGTTGTCTTTATGGTAGCACAATAGACAATAAGCACTGCTGGAGATTTCTGAATCAGAACTTTCTGAGACAGATTTGAATTACTCCTCTTACTATAAACATTGCTAGTGGATAATAAACTAATAGGCTTAGGTGCTATTGCAATTAATTTATTCTAATCCATTTTACTTTTGGCACAACTGTAAGAATCAAATCAAATCAACAAATTGTACCACATTTATTTTAGTGATACCTTTATTACAGAGAAAAGTATTTACCTCAATCTGTATTTGGCTTTAATGCAGCATATTATTTCAAAAGTTACCTTGCATGTCTAAATGTATTGTGCTGAATTTACCAATTCCTCTACAAAATTAGATTTTATTTATATTTATCTACTTACTAGTATTCTGGTTTTTCTTGTACATTTTCCAAAACAGATAATAGATTTTTCTGAACTCTTTTTCATAATACATTTTTTTAAATATAATTTTCCCCCACTCTAATAGGTATGTTAGGTAACATGTTTTCAGATGCTTATCTGTGAAAAGTCATACTGATAATCTTAGAGAATAACAAAAGCATTATTCAGAACTGCTTTTATGAGATTGTAATAATGATATTGAATATAATCCCTAGTAGTATATTTAGTCTTAGATTGCTCAAGAAGTTGCAACACACAGTATGTTTTAAGAATTCTGTTATTTGAAGTTTAATATGAAAATGATTATGAAAACACAAAAAACCCTACTGCACATACTTTGTAAATAAATGTAATCTTCTCAATAAGTTTTAATTTATGATTTTAAATTCCTCAGATTTATCAAGAAGTCCTCAATCAAAGAATAAGTACTTCTGTAGCAGAAAGTATTGCAAATGTAGAGAAGCTCCTTAGAAAATGTGTTATTAGAAAGAAGGTCAAGTACCTCTTGTATGTAACTGGGCAATCTCATTCTCTATTTCTTCCCTTAGCTTTTTACCAATGTGGAGTCTTTACCAATGCAATTCTCTGATTACAGAGAAGGCTAGCTGACTCTGATGACAATTTAAATCAAAAACATTGGGCAGGAATCTGGATGAGAAAGGGTCCATAAAAGGTTCCATGGGGGAGGGATCCTAACTCTACCTAGGCCTATGAAAGAATGACCGTAGCATCATTACGGATACACAGGCCTTTTATCTATAACCTTTCCACCATACTTTTACTGAATACAGAAACAATGAAAACATAGGAAGCCATTGTTCTAGGAAATAGCATAGCATGGAATAAAAAAAAGAAACCTTTAGTTATGTGCTAAAATATTCTTTAAATATTTAACCACTTATAACAAAGAAACAGAATTTATTTAAAAACTTTTATTAAAGCTTGTTTTCATGATAAAATCATCTGACAATCATCTCAGGCAGATTTTCATAAATATATGCTAGTGTCAAGTAATAACATACCACCACATCAAGATACTCTTGCATCTAGTGGTATTTATTATTTTTAGCTGTGTATAGTAAAGCAGAGAAGCAAAATATATAAAAGGAATGTATCAATAGTTCTTAAAAACAGTATTTATTATAATTCTATGCTTTATATGTTTTCCTTGATGCTACCATACTATTATTTTGCTGCCATTCTCATGTAACAGTTAGAATATTGCACTATATTTATCTTACATTATACAATCATCATAGTGGAGTACTGATACCCAACTTTTCATGCCTCTTTCATAAACAGATAACGATTATATGATGTTAGCTTAGTAAACCTAGTATCTGTAGTATTTCTGTCATTGTATTCTCATTTGTAAGTTAGTATCTGGACAGAAACTAAAGGGGAAAATGTCCTAGTTTATTAAAACTTTTGTTATGCTGATGATTTTTGAAAAATATTCTTTAAATATAGTATTGATTGAACATTATTGGTTCATTTGGGAAAACACTTAAAATTGTTTTACCTTTTCAAAAAATATGTATTATGTTAATTTGGCAACTGTTCAGTTGAACCATTTGTAAGGGCAAATTGTAAAGTTAAAAATGTTAGAAATGTTGTTCACTCCTGTTATAACAGCAAAAAAATTCTATGCAATAGCATAAGTGGTTGCTTGTTAGTCAAGTAGGAGTAATGCAGAATGCTATCTTTTTATTTAGTTTTACAAAATTATTTTATAACACAATACCAAAAATGATAATTAAGCACATAAAAACAAAACATTAAGAAATATGGGTTGAAATACCAAGATAACTCTAATGAATAATCCTCATCTCAGATCAGTTGATATTTTTTTCCCAGAAATGAGGCCAAAGTTTATTTTAGTGTTGCTGGAATCAGGATTCAATGGATGGGTGAAGGCTACAGGGGGAGTCTTAAGTTTCCATATGTCAATTATTATTTTTTTGTCACCAGAACCACCAGAGAATAGATCAAATTAGTGTTAATTTTTTAAAAACCTTTTACATATTAATTCTTAATATTTAGATTCTTTCCAAAAATAAAATTCGTAAGGTTACCATTAAATGTTCTCATGGGCGCTTAACATTATTACATCATAGAAGAGTATGTTTTATGAAGCTTCCATCTAGTTACAGGAACAAAGTAAAACCTGTGGCACATTCTCAATACATTTCTACAAAACATTGGTACAGCATGTGTATAGGCAAAAAGGAATGCCTATGATGTTTCTGAGCAGGGAAATTAGAACCTGATGACCGTTGTTTCAGTGATATGTGCTTTAAAGGTTTTTCCTGCTAAAGACTCTAATAAATTCACAGAAGGAAAGAGTAAAATGTAAATTGCCTTTTCAAAAAAAAATCAGACTTCTCTGTGAAAGAAAATCAGAGAAATCAGGCATTGGAATACTAATGTTACCAAATAATTGAAAATAAAGGCATGTTATCTATAATGCATCATTGGCAAAAACAAAAAACAAACAAACAAATAAACCTGAAAATCACAATCCCCTTTCCAAAATATACTGAATAAGCAAATAGCAAAGTATAACAAAAAAATTTCAAAACTGGCCCCTCAGCAGCTGCTACAGCAGTTCTAATTTGAGCACAAAATAAAGATGTGAAGTTTTAAAACTGAACAATGAAAGGAACAAAAACGAGAACAGAAACTGTGCAAAGCATTTCAAGGGCAATTCAAGAAGTGTGTTGATGTGAGCAAAGGGCTCTTTCTTGAAACAGAGAGGCAGCCGTGCCCTTCAGAAGACAACATTTCCATTGAGATTGCCAGAAAGCAGGCTATGTGTGAACATGTCTGTGGAGATGACTGGAAAAAGCCCTCAAAAGAGGTGTTAGGTCTCATGGAGGAAGTGGCTCCATCACTCATTCCAACAAAATATCAGTCTGAATGCTTTTTCTTTTTTTTTTTGCAATTTACCCTGATATATTTTAGAAATACATTTTAGAAAAAAGTTCAAATAAATTAAAAATCATCTAGTATAAAGTCCCAAAATGTTATTTAAACATAACATGGTTCAACAAAATAAAACCATATTGTACCTGGAAATAAAAGCCATTTCCTTACATGAGTTTGAAAATAATGGAGAAGCAGCTTATACATATTATCTCAGTGTTTAATTACAATTTTGAAATCCGATGTAGTTTGATTAAGTGCAAAGTGTTTCCCAGTTTATCATTTGCAAGACCAACTGTGCAATATCAGTCTACAGATGCATTCTGGGATTCAAGTCTCTCTTCTTCTTTGAGTAGGGTTTCAAGTACAGGCGCCATTACTAAAGCAGCCTCATCTTCATTATCTGTCTCTTCCACTAAGTTGTTGTCCTCTTCATCCTTATCCTCTTTTCTAGATCCAAGTTCTAAAGCAGAATTTTCTAAAGCTTCTATATCCTCAATGCCCGCTTTATAATGGATCATAAGGAGTGTCAGGGCTTGCAACCTTTCGCCAGATTTAGCCAGTGCAGCAGCCAATAGCCTTTTCTTCCTTGCATCCGTTGCTTCTTTCTTTTCTCTAATTAAGGAATTGTTGCTTTCCAGTTCCTGGTCTATTTCATATTGAAGTTTTTCTAACATAATCTCTAATTTCTGGATTCTTTCTTCTGTAGGTAAACTTCTATAAAGGTCTCGGCCAATTTCTTTCACTGCAATGAAAACACTGTCATCAAGTCCTCCTTCTTTCCTTGCTAATTTGATCCCCGGAGTGGTTACTTGCTTGGAAGGACTACTAGGGCCACCGGTATCTGTATCACTACCTTCATTATCAGAAGGATGTGGCGTCTGCTTTGGTGAAGGTTCTACCACGTCAGGTCCTTGCTCATTAATACGAACTTTAGGAACTTGACGGAGGTTTAAGAATCGGCTGCTTGTATTAAGGAGGTGTCTTGTTAGACCCGTTGCTTTATTTGCAGTTTTCAATTCTGAATCTACACGAGGTCCTGGTGTGGACTGAGAATCTTGGTTTTCAAATTTAAAAGGGTGTAAAACTCGTTCAAGTCGTCTTGTGGCTCCTAAACAGAAGGGAGCATCTGTCAGACACTTTTCTTGACATTTTTTGTGGCAAACATATGCACAAACCACACACTGTGAGGCTGCTTTTGTCCAAACTTTCTTTTTGCAGTAGTCACACCAAGTTGGATTTTGAAACTGAGTATCTTGGAAATTATGTCTATTTTCAGTATAAGTAATTTGTCCGAAGTAAGGATCATCTTTTGAAAGAACAGGAGCTGCTGCTTCTTCTGTAATATTTTCTTTCTCTTTTTCCAACAGAAAACTTGAGTCTTCAGGCTCACCCTCTTTTAAATATTTAAAATGTACAGTGACATCACCATAACAAAACTTTTCATTGAAACCTTTGTGTGAGATCAAACTACGCAATGCTGTTCTAGTTACTGCAGCTTTAGGTGCAGGAGGATTCAGTCGAAAAGGCCTAATGAATTCCATGGAGGATGTAGCTATACAATCTAAAGCTACATCTTCAAGTTTTACACTTTCATATCCCAAACAAACCAGCCCACCTACTTTGAAAGGGTCCCTACACCAAACACCAATATTTAGGTAAGTGTGTTCTTTTCCTACTTCAAATATGTAGGAAGAGCCTTTTGTCCTTGCCCATTTACCTGCTCGATTACGATAAGGAATTTCTGGTGATTCCCATGAATTATGGTTTTCTACTGCCTTAGCATTCAGTGAACAATGTGAATACTCTGATATGTCTTTATGTAGTTCTGATTTGCTTGCAACAGTTTTATTGACAGGTGCTTTAATATTTTGTTGAGATTCTGTACTTTCTTTTAATATTTCTAATTTATTTGTAATTGTTTTAAAACTCGGTGAAATTTCTGAAAACTCCTTAGCAATTGGTTTGGATCCTGTAGATTCTTCTACATCAATAATTCTGATTACCTTTTCTGAACCTTTGTCTCCATTATTGGCAGGAAGAGGGAGCTTATCCATTTTCTCAGAAGATAAGTCGCCAGTTTCTAATTTATTTTGAACTTCACTAGAAACTGCTGGCACTTTAATCTGTGGTCTGGGTGGTACAGGTGGTTTGGTTACATTTAACTGTGGCTGTTTGTTTGTCTGTTGACTTATATCCAAGTTCTCAGGAGCTTTGTTTATTGCTGGTCTGGATGTCTCTTTGAAAAGTACCCTTGAAGATGCCTGATAACTTCCTAGATGTAACTTGCGATTTAATACTGGAGATAGCGTTCCAGGTGGTTTACCAGCAAGTGAAACTGGTATGTGCTTGGGACTGGTTGAAGAATCATCTTTGAATTCATTTGACTTTAGTGCATTTGCCAAGTCTTCAAATTCTATATCTAATTCTTTATTATCTATTTCATTCAGCAAATATTCATCTGAAAATGTTGACTCTTCCAACTGAGAAAGATTATCTTGGGCTAATGAAGTCTGCTGACTATAGCCAACTGGTCTCTCATAATATATGGTGACTCTTTCACCGGCCTGTTTGATAAGTTTTAACACTTGTGCTGTTGAAGTAATCCTGACTCCTATTAAAAAACAGAGAGGAAAACAATAATGATTAATATTTAAATATTAATATTTGTAACTGATAAATACCTAAACTGAGAATGCTACCTAGTTAAGGAGAAGCCATGCAGTCCCTTTCCCTTCCATACACAAATTTGGACTGTCTTATCAATTAATTCCTCATCAATGTTATTAATAAGGTAGTAATGTAAATAGGAAGTAAAGCAATTCCCATTTGCATTATAACAACAAAGAAACACTATTTACACGAAGAGTGTTGATGGAGGGAGAGACGGTATTGGTGTAGTGGTTAAGGCACCAGGCTAGAAACTGGGAGATATGAGTTCTAGTTATCTCAGGCACAAAGCCAAATGAGTAACTTTGGGCCAGTCACTCATGCTCAGCCTTAGTAAGGAGACAATGGCAAATGGTTTCCAAAAATGTTGCCAAGAAAACTGCAGGGATTTGCCAGGAGTTCTGATTCGAAAGCACCAAGCAAACCAATCAACTGACTGAGCAGTAAATAATAATGATAATAATCATCATAGTCCCAAGTTTACAATGCAATGTACTAGGAAACAAAGACGCAGGGAGATCTTCCCTTCAACCCCAGAACTCACAGGCTGACTCTGGGACAGTCACTCTCCCTTACTCCATTTTATCTCCCAAGGTGATAAAGAGAAAAGGACAGATTATAAATGCAACACATACATAAAATGTAGCACTCTTTAAGAAAACACACACAATGTTCAACAGATAATAAAGATTTAGAGAATTAAAACTTCACATTTACTATTCTCTATACAAACATCACATATAGTGAACCCTTCTGTATCAAGAACAATCTTACATAAAGTTATCTAGGGACTCAATTGTTTGTATCTCTTCTACTGAATAAAAAACATTTGCTCAACGGTTGCCAAGGTTGATACCAAATACCGATGTGAGCTTTCCTGAAATATTTATGTGTTTTTTTTCTCCAAACATAATGCCGCTTCAATGTTGAGAAAAATATATCTAAAACATAACAAGTATTTTTATTCTAAAAACTAACTAAAATGTAATTATGGCATATAACTGAAACAAGTTACGATATTGTTTCATTAGGGCACTATTGTCCTCAATATAGTAAACCTTTTTATGATCCTGCTTGGTTGTGACTGATAAAGGATGAATGAAACTTTTTTTAATGCATTCCCTGTAACGTTACTTAATTTTTATACCTTCTGAGCATTTCCCCAATTACATACAGCTGAGTAAATCTTATTAAGCTTAGTCTATGTAGTTTCACTGCATACCTCCAATAGATAATAGCCTGTCACCCCTCTGAAGGTCAGCAGCAGCAGCAGCAGAATTTGGTGTAACAGTTTCAATAACAACGTGACCTGTTTCTCCTTCCTTAGCCTGTATTTGACGCAGAGTGAGTCCAATACTTGGTGAATTTCCTTTTATGAGTTCTGCCTGTGGGGAGAAAACATGAAAAATAATTTTCACTGTTAATATTAGGGTATATAATTAATAAAATTAAATGTTTTTCTGCTAGTATCTTGTGCAAAATTGTACTTGAGAGATAAAGGTATATATCATATAATGACTAGGTTTATAAAACACAGTACATTTCACAGGTCAATACTAATTATTTCAAACAGAATATTTATTATATATTACATCTTATTATCCAAATAGTACTTAAAATGATCTTTTATATCCAAATCGGAAACTATTAATACAATTTTTTTTCAAAAGTTATTTGAAGAATCTTGGTATTTTATAGCATTACTCCAAGTTAGCAAGAAGGTAAGTTGACATCAACTAAACTACCATCATAATAAAAGAAACCAGAATTAAGAAAATTCTATAATCTTTATATTTTCTATTCAAAGTATCCAACATTATTCACTTTGTCTGATATAAAAGTAAACATTTGTAATGTCAGTGTGCTTTATAAATGCAACCAGAAATTGGGAAAAGTTAATACTGTTACCTAAATAACTGGCCTATAGGATAAGTGTGTGTTATATTATTTATTGGTTGTTTGTTCATACACCTTCATTCACATCTATTATATCTTTTCCTGTTCTCTAAGTTCCACAGGCCTAAAGCATATCAATTTTCTTTCTTTTCTTTATTAATATATGCTCTACCATTTACTTCTCTTACATTCCAAGTTCCAATTTTCTACATACCATGATTGATACCAGTTGGCCCTGGAAAAATATATTACTGCTGCCCAAAACTGCTGGTTTTGGGGAAAATTGAGGGTTTCAAACAACATTTTGTAGCAAGAGAGAAACAGACTAACTTATCGATCATAGCTGTATCCATCTCACAGATACTACTTTGCTATTAACAATAAATATAGTAGTGCTCAATTCTGGAACATTATGGCCAATTTTCCACAAGTATAATTAAAACTCACTTTGATCCCAAACATACTCTATGCAAACAAGAAACTCTACTTTGGAAACAACCTTGTGAAGCTGCAAACTGCTGGCCATGTTGCAGTAATTGTAAGAAATATACAATATAATGACAGTTTTAGAATTCTCAAATCTTTGGAAATATTCTCTTCTTGCCCTACCTAAAACCAAGTTTCATTAGAAAATAGAGTTCTTACAGGAACAACAAAACAGACATATCTTCACAACATACCACTCTCTTAATTATAACTACTTGCTCAGATCAGCTGTTTTTTGCTTGGAGTGGAACATCTCAAGCTTGAGACTGAATTTTTGTCTACCAGAATATGTCTATTCTGATAATAGTAAGTACTGCTACAAAGGGACATCTAAGACAGACTTAATAATTTCTGTTTATTTATATTTATTATTCTAAAACAATGAATTCTGTTAAATTTAAACAAATCACAGCAGTTGATTCAACAGTGAATAAAAAGTTAAAATATAGAACATAAATTATTAACCTGACTAATAGCAGCTAAACTACACAATAACAGAAATCAGAAGTGCTATCAACTGATATTGTAAATATGGGGATCAGTACTGTTTGTAAAAAAATAATCTCTTTTGATTAGCAATTCACGTCAAATATAAAAGATGTTTAAGTTTTTAAAATTGTCTTGAAAGAGCAAACACATGTAGTGTTCTAAAATTCAATACTGGAATCTCAATCAATGATTATCTAGACAGCAGAGCTGGAAAAATATTTTCTCTGAGAATTTCTAGAATCTTTTCCAGTTGAAAAACACATGTTCTATATGAATGTTACATATTTAACATTTTAGAAACATTAATGTAAAATCCCAGTGGCAGAATTTGATTTAAATTTTAACAAATGGCCCTGAATTTCTCCTAATTATTTCGTGCTTACTTGTAATAACATACACCTGAACTGCCCTGAGATGGGTGATCTAGAAACATGAAATATAAATAAATAAATAAAATATAGAAATAATCAGTTCCTGTGGCTACCAAGTAAACCTATCAGCAATTAGCACAAATTGCCCAGGTATTCCAAGTAAGCTGCAATTACCAAACCAGAAAAGAGAAGATACAAACTGCAAAAGCAATTTAAGAGGCTGTGTGCATTATGTCGGCTTTTTAAAAAGACCATAAGCTTTTTACACAATTCTGCATCTGTTTCATCAAAGAGAACAATTTAACCAGTGTGATTCCTGCTGAATATGTCTAATTCTCTGACTTTTAATCTTTGCTAATTATAGCTAGGATGCTATCTCAGACCTGGAAGAAAATTATTTTTACAATTTTCATCCTTTTTATATACACTGAAAGAACCCCCCCCCTTTCTAATTTGGCATTTGAGCACAAAAAATTCTGAAAACTAAACTGATTGATTTCTCAGATAATAGATATTAATTAAATATAGCCTTTAAAGAAAAACAAATTGTTTATTAAAATTTAGTTATTTTATAATATTGCTCAAATAACCTATTTAGTTATGAGATGTATTTAATAATTTAATTTAGTACTAGATCGTTATTCAGATTTCAAATAGTTTGAAATATGGGTGGACATTGACAGGGGACACAGTTTTCTTCTGGTTCACCTCCTTCCTCCAAGGATGGTTCTAACTGGTGAATAAGGAGTGAGAAGTGACCCCTCTTTTGTGGGGTGTTTGGTGCTTGTTGCTCTTTCCACATCTTTTTAACATTTACATAAAACCCCTCAGTGAGAACATCTGTCACCATTAGATGAGGTATCACCAATATGTAGTTGCTACCAGGGGTGGGTTCTACTTACCTTTCCTACCGGTTCTGTAGGTGCACATGCTTTGCGCGTGGTCGGCGTGTGCAGAGCGCGCGTTCGGCACACGTGTGCCAAACGGGCGCTCCTGCGCATGCGCAGAAGCTTTGAGCAAAAAAAAGGCTCAAAAGCTTCCTGCAAATGCGCGTAAGTGTGCTCTGCGTGCTGGGACAGGTAAGTACAGGCACACGGGGGGGGCTTCGGTCCGGTAGTATAGAACCGGTTCGGTGATGTCACAGCATCACCGCTATCTATTCTATAGAACCGGACCGAACCAGGAGCAACCCACCATTGATTGCTACCCAACTATATATTTCTGTCCCGGGTCAAGTGAGTGATGCAGTACTTTGTGTGTGTAAAATGGACAAAAGGAAGATCCCTTCAGATGAGAGCACTACAAGTTCACAAAAAGAAGAGACATGGTATTACACTAGAGCAAAATTTAGATGGAAAAGAATAACAGATTAACAACATGACATTTTCATCACAAGCCCAGACTGGACTGCAATTGTCATGGGTGGGAATTATTTCTCTTTTATCTACCATCAGTGTTTCCTTAACAGTATGGCTATTTTGGGAACTAAGTTCATGCACGGTAAACATATACACTTTGCTACCAAGGAGAATTACTAAAGCAATTTTCACTGTAGTTCATGTAAAAGCAAAGCTGTGTTTTTAAAACTGTATCCATATATCTCACTACATCTATTTGTACCACAGGAATCCTCATTCCTCATTCTTTGTGGGGATTCTGTTCCAAGTAAACAGTTGTAATTAACAAGACCATGAGAAAATTTATTTACCATTTACTTGGACAACAAGTCTAATCTATTCCCACTGGGGATACACAAAACCACTGATAATGAGGCTTTCAATAACAAGGGCTACCTGTATTACAACAATTCAATGAAATTATAAGGAAGCACAACATATTTCTTTTGCTGATACCTGTGAACATGTGATAGAAAAAAGAGAGACACAGGTTGATCTATGACGCAGATGATACATATTTGGGAAGTTTGTATGCTCATTGGCATTTACTGGGACAATTTATCTCCAAACACACTTTCTCTAATGAACTCTAAACACATCTGGAATCCTAGGAACTCATATAAGGTAGTAATAAGCAAATCATTTAGCTAGGCTGACTACTATTTGGAAGTCTCTGCCTCCCCTTGTCTTTCCTGCATTTTTTTCTCAAAAAACTTTTTATCTGCAACTTTGGCTCTCTTGGTTGAATACCTACTTTACCATGCCTTAATCATAGCCTTTTTCAAGGCACATTTTTAGACTGTGAAAAAAACAACAGAAGTTCAGACAACACTATCAGTAGTTAAAAATGATTAGAGAGCTTATAAATCCTCTGAAGAATGGCTTAAGAAGATGCTGTTATTTAACCTTAAGAAAAGAAGAAGGGGACAGGAAAGAGAAACATCACTCTTGAAATACTTCTTCCCATACAGAATGATGATGTCATGGAATACTGGAATCAAGTTATGGAAAGGAAGGTTACAATTGAGTGTTTGTGTGTGTGTGTGTTTCGCAAGAACATTTGGAACACTAGAACAGCAGTCCCCAACCTTTTCAGTTTAGTGGACCGGCGGAGGCGATGGCAGCAGGGATTGTTTCTTGCGGCTGAGCCACTTTCACAAATGCAGCTTCATGAATGCATACACTTCCCCACCACTTCTGCAGCCCAGTTGTGATGCCTGCATTAGGACACCATCTGCTGAAGATGTTTTGATTTGAATGTCTGCAGTGATGTGGAAGATGGTTTTGATAATTCCCTCGAAATGTTAGAAACAAACAGAACCATTAAGGATGTACTACGATAGCTGATTTGAGAGTACTTTAGGAATAACAGGATGTTTAGGAACTTTCTTCAAATCTCCAAAAAATTTTTCTCACATCAAGTTCTAGAGTTTTTAGAGAAGCATTTCATGTATGGAATATTTTATAGTGTTCTGGAACAGGTTCTACTCAATTCAAGGATACAGAGTACAATCTGTTGCGGACATTTCACTAATAGAAGTTAAGCAGTTTGCTGCAGTATATGTAAAAAAATGGTATTTAAATATGCAAAAACAGAAGACATTTAAATATGATAGGAAACATTTGCTTTTGCTTTTATAGTTATTTATCTTTCATGTGAGCTTTCTCAAAGTCACAGAAAAAGCTGCAAGGATTAAGGCCATTGTTAGCATTTGGAAACTTGGGCCTATTTTATTTCTTGCTTACAAACTGAAAGAGTCCTGTACTACTTTATCATTTCAAGATCACTCAGTTGGGTTAGTTACACTGTATGTATAAGAAACCTATTTCCTACTGAAGAAATTTGTTAATCTTCAAATGTCAGCAGAAAATCATGAAAAATAAACCTCTTTTTTCATCACTGAACTCTTGCTGTTCATATCCTGTGACCTATATTTTTTAATATCCTCTAAACAGCAGAGTGGTAAAATAATTAAAAGTGAAAAGATTCTACAATCTGTTGGCATTTAAATTATTTGACAAACAAAAAGAGATTGAATTAGGTTTCTGAGCTGTTAAGATCAGGCAATGTGGATTAGAGAGTTATTTTTCAAAACAACTTTAATTTATGAATTTGTTTATATGATAAATTCTCTTCAAGGATGGCTATATTATAGTGGAAAATTGGAAATGATGAGACTATGTTAAAGAACTGGGGATTTTAAAATTGAATTAATCCTGCTACTTGATAGCTTGCCATTTGGCAGGAAGAAAACGGACGTTGTCTTATCTGAATGTCCCTTCTTGGCACGCTGCTTGAGAATCTATGCATGGGTTAATTCCTAGTCCAAAGCCAGAGACTGAGTGAAGATTTTTTCTTCCCTGTTGACCATGCCTCCTCTGCTCGGCTGAGCTTCAGTTTGTTCACAAAGGCTTAGTCCCAGAAAGAAGTGACAACGAAGGTACAGTCCGCCAAACAGCACAGTGATCCACTGAAAAGAAATCAAGCCTCCCGTCCCCGGGACCCATTCCAGGAAACCTGAAGGGCAGATTGGATTCTCCAGCAGCACGCCGAGAAGGGATGTTCAGGTAAGACAACATCCATTCTCCAGTGCGCTGCCTGGAGAATCCACGCATGGGATATACCCAAGCTAGTAGACTAAGGGAGGGAGGCTGACTGATCCCGGAGCCGGGAGGAGAGGTTACTCCCTGTGGCACTCACCATCCGAATGACGCCTCAGCGGAAGCAAAGCTGTCTACCTTATAATGGTGTACAGAAGGTGTTAAGGAAGACCAAGTGGTCACCCTGCAAATCCCTGGGACGCTTGCATCTGGGAGGACAACAGGATGAGAATGTCGTCCAAATAACAGAGGACCCTGACCGGAATTTGTCGAAGAGCAGCCACCATGACTGCTAGCAATTTCGTGAAGGTCCTGGGGACCGATGACAGGCATGGCCCGGTATTGAAAGTGAGGACCATTGTATGCAAATCGCAGGATGGGGCTTCCAAATCAGGATATGTAGTTAACCTCCTTGAGGTTGATCAACAACATCAAATCGTGGTGCTGTACGCATCCCAGTATTGACTTGAGGGAGTGCATCTTGAATTGATGATGTACGACAAAGCTGTTCAGCTGCTTGAGGTCCAAGATCCCCCTCCAGCCCCCAGAACTTTTCAGAACCAAAAACAAGATGGAGTAAAACCCTGTCCGTTGCTGTTCTATGGGTATCGCCTCAATGGCACAGATCTCCAACAGGTGTTGAATCTCCGCATCCATCAGCTGTCTCTTTTCTGGATCCGGGTAAACCGGACATTTTAGGAACTGGTTGGGAGGGCTGGAATGGAATTCCAAGGTGAGCCTGAGGCTCAATGTTTGGAGAACCCAAGTATCAGTTGTAGATGATTCCCACTGGCTGCAAAAATGGTGGAGGTGACCACCAATGAGAAGTAATGTCAGGGAGTCACTTGCCCCACTGGAAGGGCCTACTGCCACCCCCTCAGAAAGGTCTCTTGGACAGGGGCTGGTACCTACCCCAGTCCTGGAAACTAGACCTGGCGGAGGACCTATCGAATCCCTGAGAATAGGGGCGGGGGGAATATGATCCATTGGGTCCAGGGCTGCCACTGGGAGTAGGGAAAATATCAATGATCTGCCCTCCTATAAGAAGAAGGTAGCACCCTACATTTGTCTTTATCCTCTACTAATATCTGATCCAAAGGCGCGGGAGTGAGAGACTCCCTCAGCGCCACTTTGCTAAATCACCTTCTGAGAAGGAAGACGGGCACCTGTCAATGTCCAGAATGTCTTCGCCCCCATCCAAGGCCAAATAGAGAGCCCAGGGTCCCAGAAGTCATGATCGCCACCGCCGCACGAGAAAAAACAAAATGGCGTGAGCGTGGGAAGATTCCCGCCATTCTGAGTGCTGCGGCAACCACAATAAGTGATGAGCGCAGAACTGAAGCCCTTCGTGCTGCGAAGCCTCAGAGATAATGGTGTCAGGTTGGAAATCATGTTAACCACATTCCAATCTGACAGCTCTTGGAGAGGGAGGGATGTATATGTGTGTGTGTGTGTGTGTGATAGTCATAATAAGCTTATGTAATTAACGGAAGGTCGAGGGCGGAGTTTGGGAGAAGACGA
>JANHFM010004463.1:59220-71287 GCA_032468115.1 Grayia smithii
GCGTATAAGACGACCCCCCACTTATCTGAAGATTTTAATGGGTTAAAAAGTCATCTTATACGCTGGAATTTACGGTAATTCAAACAATGATACACATTAACAATCCATCACTAATTTAGTGGGGAGTTCTATATTATATAAATCTATGTCTAAATCTATGTCTAAAAATTCCAGTTCTTGACAGATTCCAAATATTAGAGACATAGCCAAGAGGACCATATTCATGCACAGTCTTATTAACGATCTTACTAATATCACCCCCATATGTGGCAATAATAGAACATGTCCAAACCATGAGCTAATTTTCAAGCTGTATCTTGGTGATAACAACCAATATTATTAAACATTCACAAAGGTACCCAAAGTACATGGAACATGTTTTTGTTTAATCTCATTTTCAGACCATAGGAAATTAATTTCATGTTATTTAAAGCACCCTTCCATTCCTTTATCAGGATAGGACATTCAAACTCATTACTCCAGAGGTAAAAAAAAACACACACAGAATTAATGCCCTTCAATTTCTTTAACAAAAAATTACTTGCATAGAAGCCACAGTTTGTTCCTCTATTAATAGGCCTGTCAAACTGGTGGCCCGAGGGGTGGATGCGTCACATGCAGGTCATGCCCACCCCAGCTCAGCAAAGGCAAAATATGTTGTGATACGTCATGCGACACAATTGAGTTTGATACCCGTGTTCTATAACATCCAGTCATGGTAGAATCTCAGAAACAGCAAGGGGATATGGAATAATAGAAGTAATCAGAAATGCTTGTATTAAATAAACTTTTAAGAATCATTCTGGAAATAAACAGAATTCATTTTTAATTTTACAAAATGTTTTCAAACAAAAATCTCAAGACCGAGTTGATCCAAACTAATATTATAAAAGGCTCAGTTTACCCAATAAAGAGATTTATCCAGAATTTTTAACAAAAGGTATTGTGCTATAATGTAAGATTTCCAAAAGTAAAAGGAATGCTGATAACCTGGGAAAAGTTACTGAGGAGAGAGCAGAGCTCTGGCAAAGCAAAAGGAAGTATTGCCTTAGAAACAAACTCCATTCATGGAACAATTGTTTCGTTGTTCTTTCAAAATTCCATTGTCTTAGTCCTGCACCATTATCTCATACCCTAATGATCTCAATGACCTCATCAGACATATGATGCATTTATATCCAATGAAATGCTTGATTGCTCTAGCCAATCACATGCATCCTATTGTCTGTAAACTCTACAAAAAGAGACTCTAACTCGTCCCTTCTTTAAGTTGATCTTTGCCTCTTCTGGTGCCAAAGCAATTTATTCCTCAACGTAGTATGTCCTGGTGTCTGGTTTAATGAATCCCTTTTAACGAAGTACTTCCTACTACAATTTCAATGGGTTAAATAATAACTACCAAGTTGAGTGTAAAGAAAAACTGATTTCTGAAATTTCTTAATCCAGTTCCCAGCCAAAGCAAAGATAGATGCCCATTGAAGCCTGAAAGTGTGGAAAACAAAATTTATCTTTTCCAAAATTTGGATCTTAAATGCTTTGCATCTCAACGCTTTCAATCCTATTGTATAATATCAGCTGAATTATTTTTAAATCCTGCATTGACCATCAAAGCCCTGTGCAAGAAATGATTTCCATTGAACACTTTTTGGAAGTTGCATTGTTGGCCCTTAAGATGCCATCTTACAATGATGAAGAAAGTAATATAAGCTTTGGCAGCAGTATAAAATGGTATTTTAAAATAGATTCCAGGTGGCAGTCATTATGATCTGTACATGATTCATTGCACAATTTTCTAATTGAAGAAATGTGATTATAGGACCATTCACCTTTGAAAGAGAAATAAATGCTTTGGGCAAGGTTTAACATTCTAAAAGCTGTATTTGATGTTTGTATTATTTTTAACATGATGGTTGCTCACTTTAGAATAATCAAATAAACATTTCTGAAAAAGGAATTCTAGTTTAGTTTGGGCCATGTAGGAAATATGTCTGAATGCCTTTTAACATAAGAGAATCATAATTCCCCTTTTATTCCTTCTGAAGGCTTATCTGCAAAAGTATCAAATATTAACAGTATATGGGGAGCATATCAAAAAGGTTATGAAGAAAAAAACCTTTCTTGCTCTGAGAATAGTTCAAGAGTGTTGCTCCAAACAAGTCTTTCTGAAATTAAGTGGGAATTACCTGAAAGTTCATTACTCATGTAACCAAAAAAGGGGAGAAGAATCAAGAAGACTTCTTTAATATAACTGGGGTTACAACACATGACAAATTCAATATTCCCTGTCCCAGTGAAAGTGACGGCAACATTACAACTTCCTCTGCTAAAAATCTTGTTTGACATACAATAGGTACCAATGCAAATTACTTAATTTGCTTACATGAACAGAAATATCAGCTAAGTAACAGGATAAAATAGGGGATCCAATTGGTATTTTCTGTCAAGTGCAGTGATATTGTGGAAGATATACTAAGAATAAGTTAAAAAACTTAATTCAAGTAAAGGGATAATGATCTTACCTTCTCTATCACTTTAATTCACTAATGCATAAAAATAGCAATACTGCCACCTACCGTTCAAAAGTATGCAATTATTACATGGGCTGACAAAAAAGAAAATGCTACATTAAGTTATGGTTCTCAAAAAGAGTGTCATGCCTTTATTTATTTCTAAGATTTAGGTTCCACTCATATTACTCTCAGAGAGAGTATTGCCAATCTTATGCCATCAGTGGCAGTAACTAAGAAAAAAAACACCTCATTCTCAAAGATTGGGATCACAGTAAAGACAAAAATAACTTATAGGATTTATAAAACTTATATACAAAAAAAAACCCCAAAACAACCTAAGAAAGTTTGGAACAACCTTTAAATAGAATAGAAAACCACTGCTTTCCCCACCTCCACCCCAGGATACTGGCCATTGTTCAGATAATGTAATTTAATTTATACCCCATCTTTATTTTTCTTTTTATATGAAGGCAGCATACCTAATGTTCTCTCCTCCTAATTTCCCCACAACAATCCTGTGAAGCAGGTTGGGCTGAGAGAGAATAGTTGACTCTGATCCCAAGGGGAATAGGTACATAAAGCAACAGGTACCTAAATGTACAGAAAGAATATAAGGAATCTTCTTTCTAGGAAGTGACCGGTCCAAGAGATAATGAGCCAAAATTACAGTGGAAACATTTTAAGTTCATATTGTAAGATTATGTATCAAATATAGTATGCTACATATTATCTAGTATATTGTATTACATACAATATACCAAATATCACAGTGTATGAAACTGAAATTGTGGAAAATATGGCTTACCGTCTTGATGAAAGTCCTTTCTTTGTCTTCCCAAAATTTGTCACTCAATTCAATTGTGCAGTGAATATTTATTTCTCTCTCATAGGATCCAAAAATAAATAATCTGAAATTCAAACATATAATTATTAAATTATCATTAATTGCTTACAGCTGCTATATTTTCTTTAGCAATTTATTTATAGTACACTATTTCAGGATATCAGAAGCTTAAAAAACAAATTTACACCCTCTAGTGGAAACAGGTAGCAAATGAAAGCAAAGACATAATTTCAACATTTTTCATATACAGTAGGTAATATATGCACTGAAGTAGGTAACAAGTGTAAACTGTCCATCATTGCAAAGTAAGTAGTGATAAAAACTGTGACTGAAAACTAATTTTAATTAAATATGTTAGTGAAATCATTCTAAAGGGAAAATCTTTTTTTTTGACAGGACAAACAGGTATCTATCACCATAACTTTTAAGTACTTCTGAAAATATGTGCATTATGAAATGTACCCGCCACCTAATAGGAGTAGCCTTTGAACCCATATTTTTAATATATATATTCAGTATAGCTTATGTGTGAAAATTCTGAATTTTATAGGAATATTTGTAGTTCTACTCAACTGTTATTTTATAGCTGTACTGCCAAATAAAATAAGAAAACAGGATATATTAAAGATCAAGGAAATCTTACTGGTCTCCTCTATTATATTTTTTCTGAATTATATATAAGAAATAAATTTTAAAACATGTCTATGTTGGCTAGCTTTTCTGTATTAATCAAACTTACATGCTATCAAGTCAGTTTTGACTCAGTGACTACAAAGATAAGATTTTCTCCATGATGATTTGTCTCAAATCTGGTTCTACATTTCTTCCAACCGAACACCTATGACTAGTGTAAACTGACCATCCATCACCTTAGAGGTTGCTCTCTTCTTCTCTTTCCTTCCACTTTTCGAGTGGTAGGACACTTCTCTAGAGACCTAGGTATTCAAATTAGACCTTCATATTAGAAGTGGAACAATTTGAACCTGGTTATTGATGCCTCAGCTAAGAACTTTGAATTGATTTGTTTGATGATCCCTTAGTTTGTTATCTTGGCTATCCAAATATTCTCAGGATTTTGAACAACAAAGTTCAAAAATGTCAAAACTTTATCCTGCTTCTTCAAAGTCCCATTTTCACTTACTGGCCTGCATAATTTTGATCTTTTTAGGTATGGACAAATCACTGCATCTGAGTATCTCTTCCAAGTCCTTGCTATTTTACCAAGTGTTAATCTGCATCAAATTAATTGACAGGTACTTTTTAATGCTGACAGCTGATTCTAAAAGGCAGAAATTATCCACTATTTCAATATCTTCACTGACAGTTTTAAAGTTGGTTGTTGTACCTGCTGTCATTATTCCGACTTCTTTATGTTTACTTTTAATTCCCATTGTTTTAAATGTGCTCCTTGATTTTTATTACTAGAGCTTGCAAATTATTCACACTCTTAGCTATCACTATCTAAAATACATGCAGTTTTTCTTTAGTTTCCTGAGCTTTTTATCTTGCATTTGATAAGTTAGCTTAAGATATATCTTTTTGACAAAAAAGATAAGAGAGAAAAGTTTCTGTCTTGCCTATCACACTCATATCCTACATAAACAGGGCTGTTTACTACTATTATCAATTGCTACCCACTAATGATGACTCAGCAGTCATTCCACCAAGTTATACTAGAGGGAAAAACAGGAAGCAGAACTATACCATTACTTTAACTACTAAAGAGACTAAAAAGGTGAAATTTTCTGCTTTTAGCCATTTCCCATGCCAATTTGGTTTGAAAAGATCAGCAGCTTCTTGTTACTTTATAGTTATTACTGAATAATTTTTGCATTCCAGCTGATCATTGTAATATCATAAATAAATTGCATATTATTTCCCAAACATTATTGTTTTCTTTTCCTTCCTCTCCTTTATGATTTTCAGCTTTGACTTATTGCTTTGCAGCCCACTCTGAGAATCTATATGGCTTAAAGGAGAGATTACAAATGTCTTATTTTAGTTTTGTTATATTTATTTATTGCTAGATTAATATTCCATCATGTTTCCGAGATTCATACATATCAGTATGAGTCCTTAGCTAAAATATGGGACATAGCATTATATCCACCATGGAGTGCTCAGTTCCATAGTTGATCCACTATAGAATCCCTGAAAGATAACCATTCTTCTGTTTCTAGTCTTCAAACTCACTACATCATGTGGCAGCCTGTTTCACAGGCTGACAGTTTGTACTATCAGGAAATTAGTCATGATGACTATAGTGAATTTCCTTGTACTTTTAACTTTCTGATTTTGCTTTACCCTGTGGGCCACAGATAATACATCCGCACCCTTTTCTATGACAACTATTTAGATATTTGATACTATTATCATAGCTCCACTCACTTGAATTTTATATGCAGAGCTTTAAAGCTTTCACTATCTTGGAGGCTCTGGTTGAACTTACTCTGTTTTCTTTCTTTTTCTTTCCCCAAGTTTTTTTTTAATTTATTTTTTATAAAAATGTCAAATCAATGCATGAACAGTGTGGCACCTGCGCACCATACATTCCAATACAAATGAAATTGATCAGATTAAACATAATTACTATTTTCAATCAATTTATGTATTTCTAATAACAGTACACATCTATGTGCTCTGTTTTCTCGTGATGCTTTTTGAACTGTGGTGCCCAGAACTGGACACACATGGAGCAATTCTGTTCATTTCTGCCTACTGCTCAAATCTATCTAAATCTTCAGTGTTCTTTGTTATCTAAAGTATAGCTATCACAGGAGCTCTGTCCTGTTTGCTAATGAAAACTTTCTGTCAATAAAATAAACTGGGATACAATTCCTTAACTTGAAGAACCGTGACTCTAACCTTAACTCTTTTCTTAATCCTGTTTACCCAGTCACTTTAAGACACAAACTCAATATTATAAGAAGTGCCAAGAACATACCTTGAGCATTCTATTAAAGAAACTTTCAGTCTTCCTTCCGTTAGTGAGAAACCTTGTATACTGAGGTTCCGGTCTCTATATTCTTCAGGTGGCACAACTTGGAATGGAAAAAATGGTTTGAACCTAATCAAAAGATAAGCACATATTATTTATTTATAACTGTGATTTTAGCAATTCATTCTGTTGTCTGATTCTGACACATAGATTCTGACAGATACTATCTATAGCCCCAGAAATGAAATAATCATTATCATCATGGCCCAGTATGGAGTATGTATTGCAATTGTTGCATCCAAAAGTGGCAACTAGTTCATGTGCTTGTAATTATTTCACATTTCCCAGTAATACTATTTGTGATCACATTCTGGACAGATTCTGTTTTCTAGATAGGTAAAGTATAATGAATGATCAAATATTCCCTTATTAAGAAGAACATTTGCAAGGTAGAACATTTGCAAGGTAAATTAGCATAGTTACAATATGGAAAATTATCTTCATAATTTCTCTAAAAGGTAAAATGTACTTTATAATTACTAAGCTCTATCTAGGACAAACTAGGCAATCCTTATGCAAAAGAATTACAAAAACAAAAATGGAATTAATTTAACCCAATAGGGGAACATTTTTATTTTTCAGAACATTGCATAATAACAGATCATCCTTAAAGTGCTGGAATTACTGTTGTTGAGCAAAGCAGTCACATGATGTCTCATTTAATGACCACCTTACTCGGTGATTAAGATCCTCATCCCAATTGTGGTTATAAGTCAAGGATTACTTTTACTGCTAATGTAAAAAATCACTACTGAAAATGTGCCAAGAAAACTGCCAGGACTTGTCTAGGCAGTCACAAGAAGTCGAGATTCATTTGAAGACACACCCTCTTTAAAAAAACCCATATAAAAACACCCAACTAGTGACAGCATCTAACTATCATTGATTATTACAAAGAGCAAGGTTGGACTTGGGTAATACTTGGCTGGGCATTATGAATGATAAAAACTATGCTACTATGCTAACAAGTCAGACACTGCCACTACTTTGCAACACAATGCCAACACTTCATGCAGTCCAAGACATGTATTTTCTCATGTATGAGAAAATATGTAGATTACATATTTACCACAGTGCTGCTCTACACAACGTCTCACCAAGCCAAGAGCAAAAATGGGAAGTTACATTTCCGTGCTCAGTCACACTAGCCTGAAGTCAACCACAGTGGTACAGCCTTGCAATTTCTGCATGCTAAATTGGTTAAGGAGAAGGCCTATGTGCCAATATTTTCTGGCCATCACTCTTATCCAATAAAAACCAAAGCCCTATGAGAATTTGATTCTGTTCTGTCTGGATAAATTATATCATACGAAATGAAAGAGAAAAAAGAAAAATAATTTGCAAAATATACAAAAATACCCTGATAATCATGCTAAATTTGCTTGCTGAAGTCTTAGAAAGATGATGACAGTTAACATGTTGAGAACCCAATAGAAGGTAATCAATTACATATTTGCATTATATTACACATTAGTGTATATAGACAGTTATATTCTATGTGTTTATTGTACTATAAGAAACTTCCCAATTTGCATTCTTACTATTTGTTAGCTCAGAGACTGTAAAATAAAATTCTAACTAATTCTCAAAAGTTATTTGTTTTTTGAATGAAGATTTGTTTTAAAGACTCAGCATCACAACTCCAGAACTCTCCATGCCTTTTCCAGAAAATTCACATGTACACTGAAAATAAAAATAGAATTTTATAGACAAAAGAATATCCTGTATCCACCAAAGAACATACATATTCAAATAATGTTATCTGAAATAATAAATAGGTTTGCCAATTGTGAACATCAGATTATCAGGTACATTAACACCTGCTCTAACAGATAATTAAAAATAAACTGTTCTGAGCAAGTAATTATGATGACTACAAGATCTCATTCTCATATCACTTTTATAAATGTTTTTGAATCCATGTAGTGAACCTCCCTTTTTGTGACATACACACAAAAATGCTGCATAGTTTTAGGAATGTAAAATAAATAGATAGCAACAGAATCCAATGTCATCTGTCACTAGTGTTAGGAAAGTAGCATCCATAAGGAAGTAGCATTTATCTAAAGTGCATACAAAAATGGATACACTGAAGACATATACATGCAAACTTTTTAAAATATAATTTTATTAAAGATTTTAATTACAATAGCAAAATCTAATATGAACTAAAAGAAGAGAAAAAAATGAAAGGTATAGGCAAAAAGAAAAAAAAGAAAAAAGAATGAATAAGGTAAAAAGAAATGACTTTCAATGTTCACCACAACAAGGTTAAGTACTTTTAGTAATTCTTCATCTCCTTTTAGTTTGCAACCAATGATCTCTTCATCCCATACCCTATGTCTTATCTACTGGTATTTCTTGATTTATGACCCATTCGTTTAAGGACCATTTCAAGTTTGCTACAACTGGTCCAGAACACAGTTCCATGAGCATTTATACGCATTTCCTATTTCACCTATGTAAAATCTCTACTCTGCAAGCTGCACAAGGTTACAGTAATGTCCAAGTGCAATTCAAAATGACGACTGTCACCTTCAACATCTTTAAGACCTAGCTAACTTCAGAAGCATCTTTCCTCTAATTCTCCCCCTCCCCCCCAACAGAAAGATATGATACAGTACAGGTGTAAATCCCATCCGTAAAGCATTGCCATTAGTGGTGGAATTTAATTTTTTTTACCACCGGTTCTGTGGGTGTGGCATGGTGGGCGTGGCAGGGAAAGGATACTGCAAAATCTCCATTCCCACCCCACTCCTGGGAGAAGGATATTGCAAAATCTCCATTCCCACCCCATTCTGGGGCCAGCCAGAGGTGGTATTTGCCGGTTCTCTGAACTATTCAAAATTTCTGCTACTGGTTCTCCAGAACCTGTTGGATTTCACCCGATTGCCATCTTGCAAGACCTAAGAGACCCACCATCTCTTAGTATATAAAATGAGAGCAAACTTCACTCCCTACTAGTACTAATGATGTTATCTCATTTGGTAATCAATGTTTGCAAGAAAACTACCAAGCTCCGAGAACACCAAGAACCCTGCAGACATAGCATCATTGTAGCTCTATCTGCCCTATAGCAAATATAGCATTTTCTCTGAAGTCTTTAAAACCTGACTCTGCTGAACCTTTGCAAGGCTGCAAAAACCTACTCATGAGGCACTATCGGCTGATCTGCTCTCAGCATACTTTAGTATTTGATTGTGAGGACTTTTCTCCAGTACTACACTGTACTTATTAAGGCTTATTATTTTATGCTGTTATTTTAGCCCCAATATATAAGATACCAAGAATTACTCTGATGACTGATGTGGCATTTGTTGCTAAAATAAATTTATTAAAACAAATATTTTAATTAAAATGCAGCAACTCCCAATTTTCTTTTATTAATTTATATTCACTTATTACAAATACTGTTCTTAAATCCAGAGATACAGAACAGGTAGTTCTCCAGTTGTTACTAAACTACAGCTTCTACAATTTCCCTCATCATCACTCATGCTAGCAAGAGCTCTGGAACATTGTGTTCAACATCTGGAGTATAACAAGTTTCCCACTTCAGTGTATTCTTTAATGTATTCTACTTTTCAGTTGCTACTGTACAGCTGTAAAAATACTGTAAAAATCGTCTACTCAGAAAAGCTAGATGTTATCCAGCCCCACTTACCGTACTTATTTAAAAACATTTGTATGCCTGGCAGCTCAAATAATGAATCATAAAAGCTTTAAACCAACAATATGTACAGTATAATAGCCTTCATAACCAATCCCCTAGGCACCAAAATACCTAGTGCATGGTCTTAATCTCCTTCCTGAAAGATATTAGGGAGGGAGACATTTTAATCTGGGGAGAATCTGTTCCATAGGATTAGGGCAGCCATGAAACCATCCTGCTTTTATGCCTGTCTGTCTGATCTTCTATCTAAGGGAAAGAAATTAAGAGCATGCCTTGGGGGAAGGAGTGGATTTTTAATATTAGCCCCCTGGAATCACCCGTCCATGAGTTGGGCAACCATATAGATTTGTGTTAGAAATAAATAATAAATTCCTTCCCAGTTAGAATATGCAAAATAGGCTTCAGCTTTTGATAATACTCGGTTAAAGAACCAATTGGACTGGCTACAAAATTGTCCATAATTAATCAAGCGGATTTTCTTTTTCTTTTACATATACACAGAATATTTGTAAAACCTACATATCTATTATTAGAAGAAGATTTCCTTGTATTTATTGAAATTGGGCAATTACCACAAATGCTATTCAAGTAAGAATTATGTTTGAATATACAATATCTGATTCTGGGTTAAAGCATCAATCTTTAGAAGAAAAAAATGCAGAAATACTTTTAACATTATGAAAAGAATTCACAAGACCTATGCAAACATATTAGAGTGAAAAGATGAATGCTAACTTTGCTATGTTAGTTCTGATTCAAATATAGAAAATTTTACACTGGTCCAATTAAAATGTAATATTCTAAAGCCTTTTCCTGCTCAAGAGTGTTACAAACTCTTTTTAATTTGTCTAGCAATCTGTAACTGCATACAGAAAAAATCTCCCACCATAGGCAAGTGAAAAGTAAGCTTCACTTTTGTCAAAGGGACATCAGTTAACCCATGAGTTTTATGGTTTTTTTTCAGAGATGCATGTATTTATTGGATGTATCCTCCCACCTTCATTAAAAGAAACTGTTAGTTTACATCTAAATAAAAAAAAATAAAACAAGAACAAATAAGGCTTTCTGAAAAAGCTCAGTTTTTAACAGTTAACAGCAGTTTTTCTTAAAGTGTGGTCGTAGGACCCCTGGGAGTCCCACATGACCCTTTCAAGGATCTGCAAAATCAAAATTATTTCCCAGCCAATGTTGACTTATGGAAATCCAACTACAAAGGGGGCAGATCAAATTTGTGGGGGAAGAATATTCCAAAATATAGGTATAGCAACCAAAAAACAGCACTGTAAGTAGCAAGATTTAGGCTGCTAATAGTAGTATGCCACAGTTCAGTGTTACATATGGTACATGAGAGAGATCAAATTTCTCCTAGCACTTTTCAAGATAGCCACTGTGATACTGAGAGTCTGACTTTATACTGAAGACTGCATCTAATTACCATAGAACCCTTACTTTCTTAATATTAGTGTATGGTTCTTAAAGTAATATTTTAGATCCATAACTCCATCAGGTGAGAGAGCTGCCTATTTTATGTACTGATTTGTTTTATTTATAGCCAATTCAACACTGACTGTGGATGGTGTACAGATAAAAAAAAACCCAAGCATATGATCTAAAATCAAGCAAAACATAACAGAAACAAGCATACAACATTAACTGAAACAGAAAAATACTTGGATCCTTCAACTAATCCAGAGCTTGGGGGAAAAAGATTTTTCAAAAGTTGTTTAAATTGAAAGCTTAGTTTAGTTCAAAACTCCAGGGGATGCTATTCCAAAGGCTATAACAGAGAAATCACACTTAAGTCTCATTAGAGCACAATGATTAATGTATAGAAAATAAAGCCCATCACTCTGCCAGATGTTACAAGACAGGCAAAGAGCATGGGAGAGAGATGGTTCCTCAGAAAGCCACACCCTATCCCATTTATACTTTGAACTTTATCTGCATGCTCATAAGTTACCAGCAATACTGCATGGTTATATTGAAGTTTGTCCATAATTGTTTGTGTTGTGCATTTTGGACCAGTTTTAGCTTCTAAATCA
>JANHFM010004463.1:87396-98115 GCA_032468115.1 Grayia smithii
CTATTAAATAACAAATGATGTCTATGGAGATTCTCAAACATCCAGGTCATGGTTGCCCTAAAGGTGCTTTTCAAAAGACGAGACTTTCTTAGGTTTTTTTTCCTTGAAACCATTTTGCTTCTCATCCAAGAAGTTTCTTCAGTTCTTTTTCAAGTTCTTCTTTTTATCATCATGCAAATGCTGCCACTTACATACTTGCACAAGACATTGCATGTACAGTACATAATCTCAACATTTACATGATGATGTTACCATGGGCATATAATCAGTCTGACATTATCACAGTTTGCTGTGGATATCTCTGCTGATAGGCAATTATAAATATATTTCGACCTTTACCTTTCCTACCGTGTTTGTGTTTTAAAAGAAATCAAGGCAGTGAAGAAAAAAATGTTTTGTAACACTATCTAGTATATGCACTTGTTCCAGTTTGCAGTATATAGTTCTTTTCAGGTTGTTTTTTGTCAGGGAGATGAATGATGACATGGAGAAGATGACAGAAGAAATACTGCGGCATTCTCGTTTATCCTTTTCAATGTCCTCTCACTATTATACCAAAAGGCACCAGAATATGTATTGGCTTCTCAGTTTCTTCAGCCCTTGGAGATACTTGACAGTAACAGGCACCATATTGGGATGAGTGAACAATTCTGTCTGGAAATCATCTGGCTTTGGACTTGGAAGGATACGTTGAGTACAGTTTTGAGAATCTATTTAAAACTTCAGATGTAAGGGTGGTACAATGACACATCCAACCCCCCCAAATATGAAAGCTTTTTGTTTCTGAAAAGCACAGTTCCTTAGTCTGGAAAGTCCCCTCTCTCACCTACAAACAAGCAAGCATACATTTGATTTAATTCCTTCTCATTTTTCAAGCCTAGCATCATTCCATTTTATTGGCACCTATGTTTGCAGCTAAAACAAGGGGAAAAAACTCTGCATGAAAATTTATATATTTCCATTTCTTCTAATATGCATTCTTGTATAATGCAATATACTGTATACACCTATTCTCATGTATGCAGTCTGCAATTCATTTTTACTAAGCCAATGTATTTTGTGTACATTTTTCATCCAAATATTACCATTATGCTTTACTCATATTTACAATAACAGATCACAGAATTTGGAAAGGCACAGATTTTAGTGAATTGTGTGTGTGCATGCATAAGTTTGCATTTGTGTATATATGCATACATATGTAGAGAAAGCATCCTGAACATACAGTCCAATTAACACACGTTTGGGAAATGAAAATTGGAATCTAAGCACTAAAAAATGAAGCAAATATATTTAGCAAACTCACCATTTGAGCTGGAGTTTAGCAGCTCAAGGAAAATTTGAATGCAAACAACTGAACAAGTTGTGTGTGTGTGTGTGTGTTGCATGTGTGTGTCTTTAGTTTTTCTTTACTTTCTGATTATATCACATTTTTCAGATAAGAGAAAATGATCTGCTCCCATGGCCACATCTCATTTTTTTTCCTAATTCAGAAGTTTAATATTCATATATTGACCTGAACTTTAAACTGGTGTAGGCAAATTATATCAGAGAAGAACATACCTTTGATGAAAATCAATCATTCTTTTCAGAAATATTTTCAAGAAAATAATCTCTCCCTCATGAAAACAATTGAGAAAAAGTTTGGACTTTAGTATCCATTTTAAGAAAACCTTAACAAATGGGGAAAGCCCTGGATGATGAATAATAAAATCTTTGTTGTAAAGAGCTCTTACATTGGCACCTGATAGATGTAATGGACACATTGATTGGGAAACCAACGCCAATGCTTTAAAAATAAACACCTACCTGTTTTAGATTCAAAGACTGATATTTTGAGAAGATCAAGCAACACAGGACTGTGTTCACCCCCTCAGATCTTTGTGAGGTAAAGCTTTGTATTTTATATCTACTGAAATTTGTTCAGCACACAGCCAGGACAAAGTTTTCTATAGTGTGGCACCAAATTTTGTATGAGGCCAGGTCTATAATATCACTGTTGTTCTTTCAGTTGAATCTAAAAAAAACAAACAGGGAGAAGTACAGTGTTCATTTTTGTAGTTGGCAAGAGGTTCAAAACGCTTCCATATCTTTTCCATATAGTGCACACACTGAGCACAACTCTTTCCTAACAGAAAGCAGCTGAAAGGATCCTGGCTGATATCAAGACCAAGGCAGAGGAGAAATTCTGTCACCTAATCACCACTATGCCATGTTCCTGCCTTACAAAAACATCACTTCCTACTATATAAATCATGCTACAGTTTCAATACTGAAATTGTAGTTTGCAAGAAGAATTTGGTGCATTGCTGATGTTGACTTATCACATATACATTATCTTTCTGTAACTGTGTTTTCTTAATTTATCCATCAGGTGCTTGCATTATTTTGTTTTGTAGTGAAATTCTTAATGAGAGATGAATCTGGGAATTGGCAACTGATTAGAGCAGGGGTGTCAAACTCAAGGCCCGGGGGCTGGATTCAGCCCACAGGGTGCTTAGATCTGGCCCACAGGACCGCCCTGGAAACAGCAAAGGACTAGCCCATGGTGCTTCTGCCAGCGAAAATGGAGCTGGCAGCTGAAAATGGAGCTCAGGAGCCTTTTTGTTTGTTGGCAGAGCACTTGGGCCCCAACAGGCACCCCCAACAGGAGTGAGGTCAAGCTGGCTATACCCCCCTGCCTCCCCTTAAGGTCAAATGCAACCCTGATGTGGCCCTCAATGAAATTGAGTTTGACACCCTTGGATTAGAGATTTTTTTTTAAGTTATTAATCAAGAGCCAGTTTGGTGTAGCAGTTAAATCATCGGGCTAAAAATCAAGAGACCATGAGTTCTGGTCCTGCCTTATGCATGAAGCCAGCTGGGTGACCTTCAGCCAGTGTTTCTCTCAGTCTTAGGAAGAGGACAATGGCAAACCACTTCTGAAAAAACCTTGCCAAGGAAACAGCAGGGATTGTCCACAGAGTCTCCAAGAATCAGAGAAAAAAAGGGCTGGAAGAAAAAGGTTAGTACATTTGCAGACTACCAAACTTTCAAACTAGATGCCTTTTTTTAAAGATATAAAAGGATTTTTTTAAAAAGCCAAAAAGCTTTCTAATAAATGAAAGCTATTATTTGCCAGAACAAAATTCCATCTGCATTTTAGTTTTCATTCATCTCTTTGGTCTTCTGTGGATTAATTAACTGATTATTTTTATTTTCTGCCAATTAAACTATTGCAGTCTTGCAGTTCTACTGGAACATAGTTTGACCTTCAACTGAGTAAAAATTTAATCTGCTACTTAAATAGTAAAAATATAATAATAAGCAGAATCTGGCAGTGCAGTTGAAACAATCCTCTAGTTTTTAAAATGTTCTTCTACTATAAAAGTTAATGCAAACCAGTCAAGCTGATAAAATCTGGAATTATCATCGTAAATAGAAAGAATATTTGGTGCAAGGGTTTTGTGGTAAAGAGTAGAATTTAAATTCTAGGGGTTTTCTATTTGACTTATCAACTACTATGGAATGACGAGGAAAATATATTTTTCAAGGGAGCAGAATACAGCCTATTAAATTTAGATCAAAAAGAAATATCCACAGAGCAATAGTAGAAAGAAGGGAAATCTAGTGATAGAAAGACCTAGTCAGGATGCTTTAGTTAAACAAACATCCTTCTTGCTTTTTGCAGCTGAATGTAGTAGAGCAGAGGCAGAAAAGAAAAGAAAGGAAAGATCAAAGCTAAATCTAATAGTACAGAAGAATAAAAGTGAGAGGGAGTGATGTGAATAAGGCTGATCCCAGTAGGTATTTGATAAAAGACACCAAATGTGTCAAAGAATTTTTTTAAAAAGGGAAAACATGTTGCATATGGAGAAAAATACAGCTTTTGGTATTACCTTTGCACCATCCCAATTTTATTAAAAGATTATGTGGATGGAGAAAAAAAAGAATGGACATGAAGTTAATATTATGATAATTCCATTAATGGTTGAACTTCATTAAGGGATTTAGATTACAATTTGAAGTGCTCTGCCAACCATTAGACTTTTTTTTTTTTTTTACAAAAAAACTTTTTTCAAAGCAAAAGAGGGAAGAATCACAAAGAAGCTCATTAGCTTTTAAAAAATGAGAGCTAAGGCATAATGATCAGTGCAGACTTTTTTTTTCTACAAAAAGAATTTGAGACAACAGGGCAAAAGGGAAAATGGAGGTGGGGATGTAGATGACCACTTTCGTCTTGGCAAACTTATGATGAAAGTCCCCCACTAGTGTTATTAATAATAGAACAGGTGGCCTTCTATGCAGGTATTAGATATCATTAAACTATTTAGTGCAAATGGAAGAACTAGGTAAAATAATATAAAGATAAAATTAAAAGACAAATTAAAAATGGCTGAACACTTATGGGATTTTGGCAATCACTGAGATCTCATATGACTTCCTGTAGTTTTGCAAGGTTTCACAGCATATGTTATTTGTTTATTTATGTATTTAACTTTCATGGGCATTACTTAGAGAGGGCACAGGGGCTCAGTTTCCACACAGATAATGGACCTGTGCAAAGTTTCGTTGCAGCAAACTTATTTGACAAAGCTTTGGCAGTTTAAGTTGTCAAATCAGATCAGTTGGTCCAATCAATTTGGATAACGGAAAAAATCACGATGTATGGATAGAAACCTGATATTTTGAATCAAATTAGAACAAAATTGCTTCTATCAGCAGCATTCAGAAAAGAGAGTTCCTTTCCTACAATGAAGGATTTTAAGCAGTTGGGCCACCCTGAGAATTCTGAAAATTAGTGGAAGGTATCAAGAAAAAACAGGTCCACTAGCATGACAGAAACCTGTTTTTGCAAATTAGATATTACCCATAGTCTTGGCTCCATACTAAATTAGTTCCATGTGATTGTGATGATGTACAGATTGTCCTCAGGGTATGATGCAGTTGGGACTGGAACTTTAGTCACTAAGAAATGCATTAAGTCACTCGGCCTGATTTTATGACCCTTTTTGTTGTGGTCATTAAGCGAATCTGGTTTTCACCATTGACTTTGCTTGTCAGGAGTCCCCTGGGAAGATCACAAATGGTGATCACGTAATTCTAGGAAGCTGCAACTGTTATAAATGCACACTGGTTGTCAAGCACTCAAATTTTGATCACTTGATCTTGGGGACACTGTGACGATTGAAAGTGTGAGGACTAATAATAAATCATTGCTGTTTTTTCATTGCTGTTATAACTTTGGACAGTTGTTAAACTGTCGTAAATTGAGAACTATCCGTAATGATTTGTCTACTTGATTTCAATGGTCATTAAATAAGGCAATACATACTGTCTTGAAGTAGGAAATAAGTTCTAGTGGATTGCATAGACCAGACAAATTAAGCTGTTATTTAATCAAGATCCAATCTGTAATATTTTCAATCTTACTTATTCTTCTATAATTATATTTTATTTTACTTTGTTAGTAGATATACCAAATGCTAATCAAAGCAGTAAATAAGAATACAAATGAAACAAAAATAATACTCTAAAAGAAAAGTGCCAACTAAATTCAGATTTTAAAAAAAGCCTTTCTGAAACCATATCGGATGAACCTCAGAGATGGAAGCTCAAATCTTTCTTTATTAATTTACCCAAAGTTGTTGAAATAAGTGCACCATCTTTTCCTATATTAGAACTGCAATCAATTCTTTTCTGTTTCAATTTCCTGCTGATTTGCTGAGGGGAAGATCATTGGAGATCATTTAATCTGAAAAGGAAAATCCGCTTAGTTATTTTCCAAAAGACTTGCTGAGTGGGCTAAGTGGAGCTATTCGGGGTGGAAGAAATGGAGAGGAGGGAAAGAAAATGTAATAGTTATACTTTTTCCCAAGCAGAGAAACATTTTTTTAATAAAACTCTAATACCTAAGAAGCTTTTGAAGGCTGTTCTCAGGTATCCTGGTAATTTCAACAGAGTATTGCATAAAGAGACAAGAATCTTGCAATAAAATATATATTTTACAATAATTTCCCCTTTTTGGGATGCATTAGCAGTACTAGATAAAGATGGATAAAATAGAGCTATAATTTATGGTTCAACTCCTGTCATAAGTAAAACCTCTGCTGTAATTATATTATCTCATGTTTTCAACCTCATGAGTTCTGTTCTCACCTTGTTCCTTCTTCTAGTTTTCTTTAAAAATCACAGAACCTGGTTTTTGTCCCCTAGCAAGTATAGACATTTTATATTTTTCTTTCAGATACTTCCTCACATCCGCTTCTTTCAGAGAACAGAAAGCCCCAGGCCTTTTCCAATTGTTGGAGGCCCACCAAAATATAATAAATGAGAACATGTGAAAATAAAACAAGACACACGTGCATTCAACCTTAAGCGGAATAGGGTTTATAATCTTCTTTTTTTTTTAAACTATTTGCAAGTATTGAAATGTGTGGACTCCTTAAACTCCAGCTTAGGTCAAATGGTTCTCCTCATGTCTGGCCTCATATAGAATTCAGAGATTCCATAGTGAATATCTATCCTAATCCAAGAAGAGACAGGTTTTCCTGGCCTAAATCAACTTTTATTAATTTGGTGCCTTCCAGATATGTTGAGTTTACATCTGTTTGCTGTCTGGGGCTTATAAGAATTAAAAACTCATACAATTGGGGGGGAGTGGGGCATATCCCAGGTTGGGAAAAGCTGACCTGATCACCATGGCCTACCTTATTTCCCCCTGTTTTTGCAATATATGATTTGGCTGTGATCAGTATCTCTTTGCTTTCTTTCTTACACCTAAGAATGCAATATACCTAATTATACTGCCTCTGTTCTCTATAATTTATGTTTCCTCAAGAGCCCATTTCTCATTTTGTGTGATATTCTCCCTTCTGTCTCTCACACCCTTTTATGCTGCTGTTGTGTATGGTCTCATTAGGTTATCGGTGTAATTTGGATTGGAGGCTCCTTAGAGTAGAAACCTTGTGTTTGGCCTAATAGATAATACCTCATCATGCTGTTAGATGTGTCTTCTGGGACTGTATTAAACAGGAGTGGCAGATTATTAAGGAGAAGCATCTGGCAGTTTGTGACACCTGGGGTCTGTTTTGCTGCGGCATCAACAAAGTATAATAAAGTATTATTCATCAGATATACATTTTAATGTAGCACTAGATGTACCATCAACATTTGAAGCTTTAGTCAGACAACTATGCAACCGGTGAATACTGGTTTCGGGAGGGGCTCTGGGGCAATAGGGACTAGTGTTGACCTCTCAGTTTTTATAATCAACACTAGCAGAATCACTTTCTTGCATTTTACTAGCATGAAATGTGAAGGGTCTACATAGGTGTGATATCTACACTTATGTAAGTATACATACTCCATCATGCTATTGTTAGTATGGAATTTAGGTAAGTTATCCCTTATTTGGAGATGTTCAGAGAGACTTAGAGCCCTTTCCCAACTCTAAAGTTTGGACAGTTTGTTGCCAAGGAAGAACAACTGTGTGACTGCTGGAAGTGTAACCGAAAGCCTGTGTAACCGTATCTCCCCATGCATTCTTTCAGCACTTTAGAGAGGTCATGTGAACCTCTCTGTAGTAGTAGAATCTCAGCATAGGAAGTATGGGCTCCACTTGTATGTATCTACCATCCAGATTAATATTACACAGAAAACATTCTTCTGTGTTTTTTTCCTAACAGTTGTCACTGAACTTGATGAAAGATAATAATGTCCTTTCAAAATTTCTTTCAAGACAGGATGATTCCGGTCAAATTTTTATAGGACAATGAGCAATGGTTTTGTCTTACTTACATTCAAGGTGATGTGAAGAATATGTGTGTTTGCTCTTGTGTTATCATTTTGCCAGCAGTTTGTAGCCTCCCTTGTTTCCCACACTTAAATCCCAAGGAAACTGATAATGATAACTCCCCTATTAAGTTTTTTCACAACGGGTAGTGTGGTCAGCCAGGGAGTTTTAGACAGCTGGAAATACATGTTACAGAAAAACAATAAAACTAGCAGGTTGCAATCTCTAATAGTAAGTTGGAAACAATGTCAAGGGAAGTTCAAAAGACATTCTCAGCAGCCTGAGAATAAGGTACAAAATTAGAAGTTTCTTCAACAGGAGGGGAAAAAAACTTTGAGAAACTTCAAATTACCGTACATTCCAGCAAACTATTAGTACAAATACTTGATTTATTGCTCAGAAGTTTGCATTTATTTTTCATACTTCCTTCATTCAAACAGATGGTGCCAATTGATTTGAGGGAAATGCTTTGCATATTAAAAATGAGAAACTTTATAATTACAATGATATTGCTGTGAATTGTTGCAATTATTATTTTTTCATCCAATGTAATAATTCTTCATTTACTTGTGTTATGTGCTCAAAAAATATAGAACCAAAAGATGCCAACATATACCGAGGCAATATGTTATTAAGTTAGGCATTCTAAACTGAAAACCTTACCTAAACCCTTTTTTACAGTTCTTACAGGGAATGTGGTGGTGACATAACAACATGAAAGCATAAGATGGCTTTTTCTACTCCAGATTAAAAAAAAATAAAAAAAATTGAGAGAATTAAGGAGGCTTTTAGAAAGTAAAAAAGTTATGATTGTTCCCATTAGAGGCTTAATGCACTTTTTCTAGTTTGTTTTCTCTTTTAAAAAAAAAAAAAAAATCCACACACACATGCTGGATATTTATAATGGAGTTTTAAACCAGATATTGGCAGCATAACCTTTAGGGTTTCTGGGCATGGAAGTAAAAAGAAGGGCTACATATTATCCACAGGCTGCAAGTTGCCAATCCCCCTCTAGCATTATTTATTTATTTATTTATTGTTAAAATTTATATGCCGCCCTTCTCCTGAATGACTTGGGGCGGCTCACAAAGTTAAAATAACAATAAACAATCATTAAGTTTAAAATAACAATTTAAAATCGATTTTAAAGCAATTAAAAAAATGTTTAAAAAACCCCCCATCAGGTCAGCCTATTTGTTGGAATAGCCATGTCTTCAGGTCCTGACGGAAGGAGCAGAGGTCGGGGGCCATCCAGAGCTCAGTGGGCAACCCATTCCAGAGGGTCGGTGCGCCCACAGAGAATGCCCTCGCTCTGGGAGCCGCCAGCCAACACTGTCTGGCCAACGGCACCCTGAGGAGGGCAGCCCTATGAGAGCGCACAGGGCAGTGGGAGGAAGGCAGAAGGTGGTCCTGCAAGTACCCTGGGCCTATGCCATGTAAGGCTTTATAGGTAAGTACCAGCACCTTGAAGCATCCCACATTTCAGGGACCCATGACTTGATCTCTCCACTCGCACAAACACGAGGAGAACTACCATAACTCAGATGCCTCTCATTCCCAACCTTCCAAAGCTGGTCCAGAAGGATACTATGGTTTGATAAAGTCCGCTGAGAGGTCCAGAGGCCAGAATGGTTGCATCACCTCCATATCAAGCTCTCCAAAGATCATCAACAAATGCGACCAATGCCATTTCAGTGTTGTGCCCAGGCCTGAACCCAGATTGAAGAGGGTCCAGATAATCCACTTAATTCAGGGCTGTAGCTGTGTGCCAACCACTTTCTCTTCAACTTTCCTTAAACAGAGAAAATTGAAGACTGGGTGAAAGCTGCCTAATACAAGAGGATGGCCTTTTGAGAAGTTGTATACCATCACCTCCTTTAGGGCAGGCTGTACCACCCTCTCCCACAAAGAGACATTAATCACCACTTGTATCCAACCACCTACCACCACCCAGGAAACCTTAACCACCCAAGAGGGGATAGGAGCCCCTCTCACAGTCCCAAGGACCCTATCCACTTCCTTGAGAGAAACTGACTCAAACTCTTCCAGGATAACAAGTCTCAGACATGTCTCTGTCTTCTACAAATTATCTGCCAGCCAGAATCCAACTCTGAGCAAAGTGGACTGACTTTATCTGATAGATACCAAGAGAATTTGTTCACAGTAAACCTGCAAGGGCTACACTTAAAAAAAAAAAGCCTAGTTGGCTATCTACAATGCAATGAGAGCAAATATGTAATTATGCTTCACCGACCTTATGATCACCAACTAAGTCCTAATATAGGCTCTTACCTCTTCTTGATCAGCCTCACTCCTTGTCTTCCTCCAGTAGCACTGTAGGCATCTCTTACGTTGCTTCATCTCTCTGAATCATTCAGTAAACCATGGGACTCTATGAGATCCACAGAGAGAGAAAGTTCGCACAGTTTGGTCCATGGCTTCTGCCACCTGCTCATTCTAAGCTGTATCAAGAAGCTCAGCCGAACCATGTAATTAAGTTTTGGGGAAAACTCCAAGCTGCCTCTGAAACCACCCTGGGTCTCTCAGATGTTTGGAATGGTCAATAAAAGATGCTGGACATTTTCAACCTGGAGGGTATCTGGTTGGGGGAGAAGGGGAAGAGGAAGCGGAAGAAGACAGAAAATTATGTTTGATAGAGTATGTTTGAGGACCAGATTGTTGGGGCCAATATGCTGACTCTGTAAACCTCTTAGAGAGGGCTATAAAAGCACTATGAAGCAGTATATAAGTCTAAGTGCACCCGGAGGTTCCAGCTGGTCCAGAATGTGGCTGTGCGGGTGGTTACAGGAGCTTCCCGTTACTCCCATGTGACACCTCTCCTGCACGAGCTGCACGGGTTACCGGTGGTCCTCTGGATCTGCTTCAAGGTGCTGGTACTTACCTATAAAGCCCTACATGGCATCGGCCCAGGGTACTTGCAGGAC
>JANHFM010004463.1:119413-131378 GCA_032468115.1 Grayia smithii
GATGGAAGGCTGAGTCAACCTTGAGCCTGGTGAGATTCGAACCAACACTAATTGCTGGTATCTGGAACTAAACTGAACACTTTAGCCAGAGCATATTTGCATAAGTGCAAACTGAAAGCTACCTTTGATAAAACTAATGAGACCTCTCATTCCACTCACTCCTCCTACAGCTTTGCTCAGAGAGCTGCTTTTACCCAGATGAGTTTGTGAAATTCTTTACTTGCTTTACCTTTGCTAATACACAATGAGAACATTTTTCTTTTCTTTTCTGAACACTGTTGAATTAAAGGGAAAGCTGTACTTAGTTGTACTTTAACAATAGTACAACTAAGAATGATTTGAGCCAGTCTCATTCATGGACTAGACACAAAAAGAAGGCAATATCATGAGGACCTCAGTAGAAAAAAATAGGTTGCCAGCCCAGATTTGTTGCTATGATTAGGTGCAAGTAAGGAAAGGCCCAAAGATTCATGAGGTTGTAAATAGCCATTACTATTAGTTGCCTGATCTGACGTAAACTTCTCCACTCCCTTTTTAAGACCATCCAGAATGGCTATCACTGTTACAAGTGCAGGCAACAAATTTCAGTGTGTGAAGAAAAAAACCTGATGATCCTGAGTTTTCCTATATGTACTTTCAAAGGATGACCTCAAATTAAAACAGCCTTGGTGGTGCAATTAGCTAATGCACTGCTAAGTGGAAACACTTAGTTCAATCTGCCTGCAATTAGTGCAAGTTTGAATCTCACCAGGCTCAAGGTTTACTCAGCCTACCATCCTTTCAAGGTAGGTAAACTGAGGACCCAGACTACTGGGGGCAATAAGCTGACTTTGTAAAAATGCCGCTTGGAGGGGCAAAAGCCCCAATAAGCAGGCATATACAAAGGATGAAGGCTATGGCTAAGCACATTGGTTTATGCTTAATAAATTGTAAGCTGCCCTGAGTCTTTGGAGAAGGGCGGGATATAAATTGGATTAAAAAAAAAAAAAATCTAACGTGGGAGAGGAAGGAGAACTGCTTTCTATCCATGTTACACATGTTCTTTCTTCTAAAGTTGTCTGCAGTTTTTCTAGCGTGATAATAACCTTTTTAAATATAGCGACCAAAAGACAACTGGTATATTCAATACTGCAAGCATGATCTGCAGTTCTACAGTCTACTTAATGTTCCAAGCATGGATATATGTGCCTTTTGATTTTACACCGAACTGACATTTTCACATAAGTGTCCTCCGGTCACTGTCAATTCAGAACTATTAATGTAGCTATCAAATTTGGATGTTTGTTTGTTCTAACATAAATCACTGGACACTGAGCAATATCTGCTGTTTTGTGCCCTTTACACACCTTTGGATAAATGCTTTTAGTAAATCCACACATCGTTTAACCTTCATACAATTTTTTTTAAATGACATGTCTTCATGACATTTCATCTCATTGTTTCATATTCATCTCACTCAGTAACTCAGAATAGCTTTTTATAGTTGTAAAATTTTAGATGCCTTCACAGCTCTATGGAAACTAAGTAAAAGAGCTTTCTGAACATATTCTGGATCTGCATCAGATTTTATAAATTTCTTTAACTTTCTTCTTTTTTTCTCATAACTTTTTTTTTTAAATTCAGATTCTGAGGATTATTTTCAGGGTTATATACACTTCTATATACTTACCACATACCACCCCCCGCACACTTACATACATGCATAATTCAAGAACTATGGGGAATAAACTAGGTATTAAAGCATGCTTCTTTTTATTTCTTCTGAAAAACATGTGAAATAGTCATTAGAAAGCAGATGTTAGCAATTAGAAAGGAAAAGAAGGGTACAGATTGGATCTGGCTTTTCATTGAAGAAAAATGACTCAGAATGTCAACAATTTGTAAATACTCACTGGAGAGTATGCAATTACATCTATTATATTTTGTATAGAGATTGAGCATGGTTATGCATATATATTTATGAATCCATTCTAAAAAATTTCAGCCTTCAAAAATGCTTTCAAATTAACACAAAACATGAATATACGGTATCAATATTCTAATGATCTAATCACAGCAAGTCATCAAGTGTTGCTTCAGCCAACATGGGGGAGAATCACAATAAATATTTGGAGAAAGGGACAAAGATGAGACCTTAGAGTGTTAGGATCTTGATTCTTTATCCTCATAACTATGTCAACTCATATAGTAACCTACCTAAAGTTACCATAATCCAAAAGAGAGACTGTTATGAAGCTAAACATGCACTTCACCACCTTAAAAACTGAATCTATTTTCTTTACTTTGGGCTGAGGGCCAAAATCAGGCAACCAGCAATGTGTGAAGAATTCATCAAGCTATAGCCTGTTCCAATTATATCTCTCCTTGAATAATTGGAAAATGAGGTTTTTATTAAGTGTTGCCTGGCACCATGGGATGTGTGAGAAAGACGGTGAGAGATTGGGAAATAATACTTGGCTATTCTATAATAACAGGCAGGGGGAGATATGACAGAAGGCTACAACTTGGCCATTGCAGGGAAAAGAAGGTGGTGAGTGTCCTGACTTTCTTTTAGAAGTCTGTATAATCAAGAAAATCTAGGTGACAATGAAGGTGAGGCATCCAGCCTAAAGATCCCATTTTTTAAAATTCTAAGATACTTTCTAGGATTTGCTAAGGCTGAATGCAGCAGGACGGAAGTATTGAACTGGCAGAGAGTTCAATCAGCCACGATATTCTGTGATGTGGCATGTTAGGGACAGAGGGCAAGAAGGTGATGTAGCTGTAATCTCTAAGGGACTCTCACTGACCTAGAAGCTCCATTAGACCATTTGAGTGTTTGCAAATTTAATTTCAGTAAATGGGATAAAATCTTTGGTGAAATAGCTTAGATTTCTTGTCTTTCAGGATTCCACCATCTGTGATGTGATTGCCCAGTCAGGAAAAAACTCAGAATCTGAAGTCTACCATTACAGTCATCAACTGGCTTTAATTGTGTCTGGCCAACATGAATCTAGATCTATTATTTGCAAAAGAAAGCCTATTCTTTTGTTGTGAGTGTAGTGAAGAGGAATCACTTCTGTGCTTGATTGCATTCCCACCCACCTGGCTGGTGATCCTTCTCAGTGCTGCACAACACCTCCTCCATTGAAAGTTGGAGTCCTCTCTGAGCTTAGTTTTTTGCTTGCAGATGTTTCATTACCCAACTAGATAACATCATCATTGCTATTCAGTGTGGGTTTTACTCACTGTTTATATACAATCAGATGTGAGGGTGATCTGTCTATGATTGCTTATATACAGTAGCTTGGCCTACTGTGATTGGTGGCAGTGTGGTTTTCTCCTTGGTAGTTCCTTGATTAGGGTATTGTTTTCTGTTGAGTGTTAATCCCTGCTTATCTGGGCATAGGCTGCTGGAAAGGGGATCAGATTTATGATATATGCTCTTTAAAGATATATGTTTGGCTCCTGTTCTCCCAGTATTTAATTGTTAAGTATTTAAAATAATTGTAATTTTGGTTTGCTTTTAATTGCATTAATTTTATTACAATTTATACTCTGCATTTTTCTTGTTGCATGTTCCTTGAGAATTGGAAGAAATCTTGATAAGTATAAAAAAAAATGATCTTGTGAAACTCAAATTTGTTTGGTTACTTAGCATTTCCTTCATATGTTGAACATCCTCTAAGAAGTTCCTTCCTCACATTTAAAAGTATATAATCAGAAAATAGTTTCCTCTATTGCAAGGAAGAGAGATTTTATGAAAAGTTAGTCAAAAAGGTGAAGCATGTGTTTGCCATCTTTCCTCCAGATATGAGAACCAGATGCTTAAATTCACCAGACACCATGCTTAATATAACACTCTTTTTTTTTTATTAAACCCAATTTTATAAAAGCTCACTACCACTGTTACTGACTTCCAAAGAGGTCACATATTCCTTGTTGCAACTGTCATTATATATTTTAAGTAAATTAGACTGCCACATAGACTGGTTCTGATTATTACTGCAAAAGAGCAAAGGGGTACCTTAATTCTTCTCCCCTGCCTTTGATAAATTAAACGAACTATAAATGGTGATTCCTGCAACCTGCAAAAGGGAAAATCCATCTGTGATTCATTTTGTATTGCTTTAAAGAAGATTTATTTGATTAAATTGGGCAGAATCTAGACAGAATATAGATCCTCCCCTTTCTTTTTTTGGTTCTATTGCTCAGGAGTGGGAGAAGAAGAAAACCCAGCCTAGCACAGATATTTCAAGAATGAAAAATTGTCAGCATGTTATTATTATATGAGCAAAGTTTGCTGCCTTCGTGGTGAGATAGAAGATTGTTGCCTAGCCAATTGGAAGAACGTTGTTCAAGAATGGATTTAATATTCAATAGGCCATTTGCCACTACCAAGCCTTTCATGGGAAAAAATGGCCCACACATATAGGATAGGTTGCTAATTAATTAACCTAAATTGATAGGGGATCAAAAAGCACATTTGCAAAATCCTACCAGTTTATTTTAGATAAAAATCTTTAGAGAAGATCTCCTATCTGAAAAAAAATCATGATAGATTCACTGAAACAAGAATTAAATTGCCTCCTCCCCACAGTTTATTTTGTAATAATAATTTTTAAAAATTATGTGTACATGTAATAAGCACCTTTAGGATTTTTACAATGAGATGTATAGCCAAATAACATCAACAACTCCAAGGTAATATATACTACAGATTAATTAACCATTTATAATTCCATACATTTTTTTTTTCAGAAGCTCAGAATGTGGAAAACCTATACATTCGTTTTCAATGCAGCTTGATGGAAACATTCTCTTTGGTCAGAATGTCTGTGTTTATGTTACAAATAGGTGAGAGAGGCTGACTGGATATGTGGTTGGATTTTGACTGAACAGCTGGTACAAAGGATACGTAGAAGAAGAGATTGTGGTAAGTGGTGGTTGGGTAGAAAGGCCTAATGTACGTAACTGGAGGAAGATGCTAGATCCATGCATCATATATGAATAAAGAGGCAGGCATTCATGTGTGGTACATGTGTGAGAAAGAACAACTATGTAATAAATGAAGCAGTGGTTGGGAGAGAATTGACAATAAACCAGTAAGTTGGTCCACTATTTGCTCTGGCTAGGAAACAGAGATGAAGAGAGAATACATGCATAATAGATGGATGGGTAAAAAGACCAAAGGTAGCATTATGGATTGGTTAAAAACCAATCCATGATGCAAATGAAACTGTTTCATTTGCATCACCCACAAATAAAGTTATATCCATGTACAGGTATAATACACATTTTGAAAATGTACAATATACATTTTCAACCAAAGGAGGCATGATAGAAGATTCCATTCAATACTATCTTCCATGCTATGGACAAGGTCTTTAAAAAAAAAAAAAAAAAAGCTTGAAAATCATCTTCCATAAAAAATCAGTGCCAAATTCCTTTCATATCCCAAATTTCCCTATGGATCCCGCTGCGCTGCTAATATCCAAAAAATTCTATTCATAGAAGTTAAAAGTAAGCAGAATAGAACGTAGCCTGAATTCCTAATGGGAACTAAAACTGCTATGATTTTCTAAGTACTTAAAAGGATTGCAGTATTTATGCTTTTTTGTGTGTGAAAAATATCAAAAATTATTGGTTACAGTGGCAACAGTGTCAATCAGCTAATTAGAATACAGTGCTAGCACTATCAGAAAAGATTGCTTGGGTCTCCCTGGCAATGTTATAGTTCCTTCCATTAGCTATTAACTTGTGGATGTGCACAGTTTGATTCTCTGCTTGGCAGCCTTCAGGCACAAGATCCATCCATTGCAATCTGAAGAAATTGTGTGAGGGAAAACTAAACCTTCTTCCTCTCTCTGCCACTGCTTATGAAGAGTTGTCTATGTAGTGATAAGTGGAGTTAGGTTGAAATTCCCCTATCTTCATCTTTCCTGACAAGCAGGAAGAATGAGGGAGATCAAAAGCGAATGAAAATCAATAGGATTAAGGTATTGAAATTCTTCTATTTTGCCACAGGCTGTCACTATAACTCCACACACTTTATAGCTCGAGATTTTCTTTTTAGAAGGAAACAAATTAAATTAAAGGAAATAGCTAGAGTAGACAAGGTTTACCCTTGATTTTGGGTTGTGTTTTTTTTCCAAGTTTCTAAAATATAATCTCCTTGAAGATTTGTCTAGGGATCTAAAGCCTATACACATGTCTTTATGAAGGGAATGAAGCATTGGTCTTCATAAAATGCAAGATGAGCTTATGGAGGTTTATGGTAGAATGGGATGATCAGAAAGAGAGAGAATGAGAGGCAAAGAATTTAATAACAATGTTAATTTTGCAGGGTTTTGCATATCCAGGTCATTTGGGTTCCCTGTATAACTTTTGTTTAAAAGTACACAAGTGAGAAATCTGTGATCTCATTAACTATTGCTTGGCCTAATTGATAAGCTCTTCTGATTAGTATACCTCAACAATTAGTATATCTCAACAATGAAATGTTTCTACAGTAGTACTGCAGGATCATGAGTTGCGGCAATGGTCCTATAACTCATACAAGAATGTTTGACTCAGGATTTGAAATGATAAAGTGGATTGATATTTTTTATTCAAGGAAATAAAAACGATCAGTTAAAATATTGTCCCAAGAGATGTTTCAGTACTTTGGTTTTCCATTTTTACTTTCCTATTAATTGAGCTATTGGACAAAATTACACTGACACAGAATCTTCAAAATGTCATGCATTTTGGGCATGTAGCTCATGGAACATAATTATACAGATTCAAGAATCAACAAGTACTACAAGAGGGTCTGTTCTTTTTCCCCATAGTTCATGCACATCATAGGCGCACATGATGAATTTCAGATTGAACAAGTATGAAAAAGCTTGTCATTCAGGTAGATGTGTAGCCAATATTTTGTGCTGATCAAAAACCATGGCATGGCATGTCTGGGATGATTAGAGGATATATTTCAAAAAGCAAATTTCTAAAACACGTATTTAAGTCAAAAAATAATGAAGGGGAAAGGACACAGGAGAAAGGACAGGAAAAAGAAGAAAATAAAGCACCCAGTTGAAGGTCAGCAAGATGGGAAAAGTCAGCACCCTTGAAATTGAAATTACAAATGTTTCTTAAGTTCAGTCAAATACCTTGATCTTATCCTTCAGTTTTTGGTATCACTCAATGAACATTTGGTTTATGTGATACTAATTGGCTAAAGGATTGCCATTGCCATCCAATATTTTTTCAGCATAAAGACGCTTAAAAAAAATATGCCGCCTTCGGTATGACCTAAGCATAGCTCATAAAATCATCTGCTACAATGTCCTACCTGTCAATGACTACTTCAGCTTCAACCACAACAATATAAGAGCACACAACAGATACAAACTTAAAGTGAACTGCTCCAAAGTCGATTGCAGAAAATATGACTTCAGCAACAGAGTGGTCAATGCTTGGAATGCACCACCTGACTCTGTGGATTCATCCCCAAATCCCCAAAACTTTAACCTTAGACTGTCTATTGTTGACCTCACCCAAGGGTGGGTTCTACTTACCTTTACTACCGGTTCTCTTCAGGCACGCGCTTTGCACGTGATCGGCAAACCCCTAGTAAGGCCACACCTGGAATACTGCAACCAATTCTGGTCACCACGTTACAAAAAGGATGTTGAGACTTTGGAAAAAGTTCAGAGAAGAACAACTAAGATGATCAAAGGCCTGGAGACTAAAACATATGAAGAACAGTTGCGGGATTTGGGTTTGGCTAGTCTAGAGAAAAGAAGAATTAGGAGTGACATGATAGCAGTATTCCAATATTTGAAGGGCTACCACAAAGAAGAGGGGTCAAATTATTTTCCAAAGCACCAGAGGGCCGGACAAGAAACAATGGATGGAAACTAATCAAAGAGAGAAGCAAACTGGAATTCAGGACAAACTTCCTAACAGTGAAGATAATTAACCAGTGAAACAGCTTGCCTTCAGAAGTCATGGGTGCTTCATCACTGGAGGTTTTTAAGAAGAGACTGAACAGCCACTTATCTGAAATTGTATAGGGTCTCCTGCTAGAGCAGGGAGCTGGACTAGAAGACCGCCAAGGTCCTTTCCAGTTCTATTCTATTCTAATAGCCTTGTCTAAAACTGTTGGATCTAAGTCAGTAAAACTTGGTTCATTTACACTATATATGTTCAACCACTCATTTGAGCACCAGTAGAATTGTCAGTGGCAGAGACCAAACATAAAGCAAATATAGCTTTAATATATATTAGTACTTTATTTGCACAATGTAGATAGATAAAAAGTATCACTGAGGTAGACTTGAGTCTATCTTCATCCAGGATTACTTATTAAATGAAAGAAAAGGAATTATATCAAGAATGAAACGGAAACGTAAAATGTAATGCATTTGGAGTCCATCCTTCTTCCTACCAGTGTCATCTATCCATTGTATAGATCCCATATATAAGTAATCTAGTATACATTTTCACAATGCTAATGCAACAGGCATTCAATATTACATCTTTTGAAAAAGAACTCTTCCTTATTATTATTTCTCTCTTGTTAAGAATCATCAATGTTGGCTCATCAAATGATGATCTGAGTCTAGATGATGTTTCCAATTGAAGTGTCAGACTGGTAGAATGGTGGTTATAAATAACAGTCATGTATGCAAGAACTATGCATGCATAGTTTCTTACAAACATTTTGTTAGAAAGCACTGGGATTATGTGCATCATTTGATCTGCTTATTATGGTTAGGTACTTGTTTCAGAAGAGTTGTTTCCTAATATCTGCATGACTGGCAACACTACTTATTGATGATGTTCAAATGTTAAAAGATGAATGCAGATTTTATCAAATTTTAAAAAAATATTCAGAAGGGAAAATATACAAACTCGTACAGTGAGAAGTATGCATGGATTGATAAAGTATACTAATTAGCATAATTATTGCATGAAAATATTAAAATTTGTGGTCCAAACACATTTGGGTGGCATTAGCTTGGAGAATATTGATGTCAATTCTTTATTACTTTTCCAGGAATAACTTCAGATTAAGAATTTATATTAATCCAAGCATGTGCCTAGAGAGTCAGCAGTTTTTCTTCTTCTCTTGAGCCTATTTTCCAGTGTCACATTCCAAGAGTTCAAACTACAGCTAGAAAAAGAACCATGTTAATCTCAATAGCTTCAACTATAAAGAATCATGTGTTGTAACTGAATGAAGAGGAATTGGCTGCTTTGCTCAGATTTATCAATCCCTGGGCAATTGGAGCAAGACTTTAAGTTTACGCAGTGATTATGATGTTGATTGCTCTTAGTAGCAAGCAGCACCTTCAAATGTTTTTGTGCAGCATTGCTTCTTCCCTGCCCCCCTCCCCCTCCCCCACAAGCTTGCCTCTCCGGCAGAGTTTCTATGTAGCAAAAAACTGCAAGAAATATGCATAGCATGTCCAGAATCTGTCAGTCTTGTTTGGTTGTATTGGTTTTTTGCTTCAGTGAAGGAGTTTTACAAACAAAATTATGCTAGTTACATTCATAGCCTGGACATCAGAGGACAGTGCCATTAAGGGTCATCTGGGACCACCAGACTTTGTTTTCATCTTAGGAAGTGTGTAGCATGGAATGTTTTTGGCGGAAGGTTTCAAAGAAAGAGAACATTCCCCTCTTGCACGTTGTGGCCCCACTGCTGGTTTTCTGCAAGGAGGGTCCTGTGATGGGAAATGAACAAACAGGTGAATCAAGCGATATTGTCCTTTTCAGCTTCATAATGGAGTGTGAACTACTTTTTGTTCTCATTCGTGATGCCACTAAGCATTTTTGATACTGGACCTATCAAAGAAACACAGAAATTGCAGTGAATTTAGAGATTATATAACCAGTCATGATTTACAAAAACCTAAATTAACATATTTTTTGTCCTAAAAATCTTCTCCCTATCATATAAATGGCAAAGACTCATTCAATTTCCTGTTGACTAAAAGATAAAACATGGCAATAGTTTACTGATGCCTTAATCTGTCTTCCTTCCTTACTTCTAAAGCTAGACTACAAACCTAAGATTCCTTGTTGTCTCCCATTCCAGTTTAACTCGGTTCAACCTTGCTTAGCTTTTTCAAGTTCAGCCAAGATGTTGTAAGAACATACAATCCACTAAGTTTTTTGGAGAAACCTGAATATGTAAAATATTATGGTTTAATTTGAAAATATTCAAAATTCTGCAGCTGCAATTGGCCAGGTATTTTATAATTCACCTATATAGTGATTAAAGCTAAGTTTAATTATTTGATGATATTTTGATTTTCTGGCTAGATCATTATTATCAGATATGATGCATAGCAATATTATACCAAACAATCACAATAAAAAGATTGATTTCACTGATTCTTTGGATGTTCCATAATGTTTAATTAAGGTCTGATTTTCTTTCTCTTTTTCCTAAAGCTAGGCTGTAGGAAATGGTTCTGGCAGAATGATTTAGAAGTCCTCACTTAGACAGAATAAAATATTTCAGGTGTTTTATTCTAGATGGTGATATGCAATAATAATTTCTTCTTTTGGACAAGACTCTTGATCTTTTTAGCTTCAAGTATTTCAAGAGTGGTGAATACTGAGCCAGAAAACAATGTCTTGGGTGTGATGCAGTGGTGGGTTTCAACTTTTTTTACTACCGGTTCTGTGGGCATAGCTTGGTGGGCGTAGCATGGCTTGGTAGGCGTGGTTTGGTGGCTGTGACAGAGGAAAATACTGTAAAAATCTCCATTCCCACCCCAATACAGGGGAAGGTTACTGCAAAATCCTCATTTCCTCCTGATCAGCTGGGACTTGGGAGGCAGAGAATAGATAGGGGCAGGGCCAGTCAGAATTTTTACTACCGGTTCTCCGAACTACTCAAAATTTCTGCTATCAGTTCTCTAAAACTGGTCAGAACCTGCTAAAACCCACCTCTGGTGTGATGGGGAGTGGAACTAAGAAGAGTAGGAAGATAAAATGTATGCAAGCTTAAGAGGAAACTTCTTTAAAAGACTAATACTTTTCCTGAAATCTGCTCTGGTTTGTTTTATTTTCACAGCATTTACCATACATGCAGCCTGTACTGCTTCTGAAATGGTTCCAGCATCTGGTTCACACCAAAAGGCTGTGCATTGGAAATGTTGTTTCCCCATGTCAGCAATAAGTCCAAATGTGTGGGCATCTCTCCCAATCCCAATAAAAGTCACGTAGCGTACTTGACATTCCCAAATGCAGGGATCTTCCTCCTCTTCAGCCTTAAAGAATACAGAACAATCCAATCAGATTACACTAAGAGTACTCACTGCATTTTATTCCAATTGTCCTCCAGGTACTAGTTGCAAGCTTTAGGTGTTCTTCACACAGGAATCAAATTTATACTTTCTTTCTTTTGTAAAATCCCTATTCCTAACACAAGAATGAATTATGTGATCAGCCTCATCAATGTGATGCAGTGAATGTGATACCCTGGCAAATTCAAACAAATCATATTATGGTGTATACATCCAGCAAGCAGGGCTTGAATCCTCTAGTTCAGGGATGTCAAACTCAAGGCCCGCAGCGCAGATCCAGCCCATGGGGTGCTTAGATCTGGCCCATGGAGCCGCCATGGAAACAGCAAAGGACCAGCCTGTGGTGCCTCTGCCAGCAAAAACGGAGCTTGGAAGGACCGCGTGCAGTCCTCCCAGGCCCCATTTTTGGCCACAACAGCATCCTGAAGCCCTCTGCCAATGAAAACGGAGCCTGGGAGGTGCATGACCCCCGTGCTACATTTTTGCTGGCAGAGGGCTAGCAAAACAAACTAAAAACAAAATAAAAGGAGAAATGTCTCCCCTTTTGCATTTGAGTATGCAAGAATGGACAGGTAAGAAGAAAAGGAAAGAGAGAAAAAGAAGAAAAAATGGGAAGAGCGCAAGGAAGAAAAAAGAAGGAAACGGGAAGGAAGGAGAAAGGAGAATGAAGAGGGAAG
>JANHFM010004463.1:187201-203473 GCA_032468115.1 Grayia smithii
TCATAGCCCTCTTTTTGACTCGTGCAGTATACAGGTCCTCAATGGAAGGCAGGTTGGTAGCAATTGTTTTCTCTGCACATCTCTCAACTCTCTCAGGCCAGTGTAACTGGAAGGGGAGGGTGAGGAGTGGGGCCAGCCAGTCATGGGTTCAGCTGATACGGAGCCACAGCAGGGGGACGAAAGAGCCGCATGCGGCTCCGGAGCCGCAGGTTGCAGACACCCGGCCTAGACTGTCAATCTCACTGAACTGCAGTCAGTGATGGTAACTCTTACCTTCCAGATAGGAGCCAGTTACCTAATATTCAGGATGGTACAGGAACGTCCACATGAGTTATAATCTTCTAAAGTTTCTAAAATAGTATTAGTCTAACAGCACGAGGGTTAATAACGTAATAGTGGAAAATGCATCAGTTAAAACAAGGTTAGGTTATTTGTTTTTTAAATGGCCTTTTTGAAAAAGAAATGGAAATGATATTAATATTGGAAAGAAGCCCAGTCCTTGTGAGTAGGTTGAGGTCCCTCAGTTGTGAGCCAAGGGCACACTGAATGCACTCAGATACATTCTTTAATACAGGGTTCTCCAACCTTTGAGAATGTCTATTAAAGCAAGATTCTCCAACCTTGGCAATTTTAATCCTGGAGGACTTCAGTTGAAGTCCTCCAGGCTTAAAGTTGCCACGGTTTGAGAACCTTGCTTTAATACACATTCTCAAAGCACCTAGAAGCCATCTCTTTCCTAATTGGTGCCATAGATAATTATTGTCTTGGGTTCTAACTCACTGCTTTTCCTTTGATCAGCTTAAAAGTCTCTGAAGAATGAATGCAGGACTTTCATTCTTCATTAAAAGAGTGTCTTCTCCTCATGTAAAAATAAAATGAAAAATAGCCCAGCCAGGAAGGAAGGAAGAAGCTGTGCCTATCTATCTATCAGGAATCTTCCTTTGGTCCACAACACCTCAAACCAAAAGCCACCGGGTCCTCCTCTTGTTTGGGAAAGGCAGAAGCACAATGACACTGACTCGATGGAGAGATGCCACTTCAAAGCTGCCACTTTCTCCTTGGAGGGAGGTTGGGAGCAATTACTCCCAGCTTCTGTTTGAATGAAGGAAGAGAGTGTTGGAAGGAAAGGACGTATCTTCCCTTTCCCAGACTTAATTTGGCTCATGGGAAATATGGACAGGGGGATTAGTTCTCCATCTTGACCAAGTCAAATCTAAGAGAGAAATAGCTACCTCGAAGCAGCCCAGCCTGGATCTTGGGAAATACCAGATCAAAGAAATTCAATTGTGTCAAGGCACAGTGTGGCTATTTGGATGGAACCTTTGCAAACCATGCCATGTGTCTATAGGCAAGAAGATGTTTATGTATGCATGCGTATTTGCCTGCTGAAGCGTCTCTTAATTCCTCCCCCTTAGCCATTGGCAAATGACTGTAATTATATGTTTCTATGAGGGGGAAAAAACCAACACAAAAAAATAGCATCAAATAATTTAAAGCAGTTCAAGTAGAAGGCCTGTCAATTCTTTAAGTAAATGATCCTGTGTTTATTCAGATGTTTCTCCCCATAATTGTTGTCTGGAGGGAAAAGCTCACAGGCTAAACCCCAGTCAGTCTCCCAGGCTTAGGAGGAGACGTTGATTTGGGATTGATTTATTGAAACAGAGTGAAAGCAAAGAAGTGGGGGATGGGGCATCTTTTTTTTTTTTTTTAATTCCGCTAGGCTTAGGCAGTGCATGGGGCTTTTGCCAAAATGAAAAGGGAGGGAGGACAGGGAGGGGAGCAAGGGATCTTCAGTTCTGCGGAATTGGCTTCAAACTGATCTGCTCCTGATTCATTGTTTGAACAGGTTGAAAGTCTGATAATGAGGTTTTGATGAATCCTGAACAAATAGACTTCCTCCAAACCTGATTATACTGTGCTGGGGTTGGGGAGGGGATTGGGAGACAAAATTGGAGAAAGCTGCCGCAGAGCAGTTGAGTGTCTGTTTCTCTCCATTCCCAAATATGTTACATATATTATTTTTTAAAAAAATAATAAGTGAAATCTTCCAGCCAGAGTCTGGCATAGATGACAAACATTTTTAAAAGCTAAGAACATGCTAGGCACCAGAACTGAACTGAGCTCTCAGGCTTTTACTCCAACCCTATGTATAGTTTCCTAAGTTTTCAGAATTTTAGTAGTATGTTATTTTTGTTGTTTGTGGGTGGCTGGGTGGCTGGGTGGCTGGGCTTCTGTGGGTCTATGAAAACTTGCTACAGCCAACTCCCCATGGCCAAGAGTCAACTCACCATAGCCAACGCACTACAGATCAACTTGCCCCAGGACAAGAGTTACACTAATATTAAAGAAATAGTGGAATAGAATAATTAAAGAAAGAATGCCAAAGAAGTGACAAAATGAAATGTAAATGGCAAAAATTAAAATAATTTTAAAAATAATTTTAAATAATTAAATGGAATTGTTAATTGTCCCTCAGCCTCCCATGGCGAGTTGGCCAGGGCAAGTTGTTTGGCATTGAGATGGCTGTGCTGAGCTGGCTGCAGCAAATTGGCCATGGTAAGTTGGCTGTGGTAAGTTGTCCCATTCCTTCCTTCTGCGTCCAATGATTGGAATCCTGAGAGCCTTGCTGATGTAGTGGAAATCATGAAGGAACTAAATTATTTCCGATCTATTTCCTGTCTTATCTTTTGCATACCTTCAATCAAAAGGTCAGGAGTTTATGGCAGAGGAGGAGAGGAGCAAGGAGCCATGCAGAAGATTAACTTCCTAGGCATCAATGATTCTTACATAAGAACATTGATACTCTGTGTTACAGTCTGGATTCTGTTAAAATGAGATGATTCCAAGGAAGAAAATCTGGACATTTATTACAGTATCCTCCCCAAAGCTAACCCTAAACAAAATCTTTCTTGCCTCTTCCCTATTAATTGTCCTGTGAATTCATACCTGAGTTTATGCAGAGAATGTGATTGATTGGCTGATGAGGTTTTACACAAAGGCCAGATTTCTCACCTCTGGTGGGGTAAGTCACAAACAAATAAAACAAGCTCAGCAGAGATTCTCTTTCTATTTCAGATGATTACTTGCCACTTAAAAGAAGAGCTAGAATGGAGCCAAATCACTGGTGGATTTTGAAGACAGCATCACCGAAAAAGCTCCTATCACAAAGTGTTTGTAAACATTTTTGTCAAGTAGGTTGAAAGATGGAGCAAGACCTCAAAGACAGTCCTGAAGCTCAGTTTCTGTTCAGTGATAATAGACAGAAGCAGGAATCTTGTATTTCTAGTTCCCTTCAGTATATTTCAGCTATTCTTTTTTAGATGTGTCATGATTTAAGAAGTATTATAAACATCAGTGGCAGAAAACACGCAGAAATCCTTAAGGGAGGCTCAAACTACTTGTGTGTATAAATGTTCTGGTGCCAGTCTTTTATTTATATAAGCCATGTGTATTCATTCCATTCCATCCACTTGATATACCAAATTATGTTGTTGGTAAAATGTCATGCCACTTTCAGCATCATGTTGAGTTCTGTTCTTTTTCCTACCATTTCTAAGTGTATCTTTGATTGCATCAAGAGAAAGCAAACGTGTAGGCTGCAATGAGCACTACTGAATTTCAACCCTAATCTGTCAAAAAAACCCAAACACAAAACAAAACCCAACAATGTGATTTTTATTCTTGGCTATTTTTTCTGCAGGAGGGGGCAGATTGGAGGGAAATTTGTAGGATAAAGAAACCAAGACAATTATCCATCAAAGAACAAAAAGTAATCATGATGCTCAGAACACCCTGGAATAAGAGAAACAAAGGGGCTTGGATTGGTCAGAATTTGGTTTCAAAACGAATTTGTTTCGACCTTGAAACAAAATTTTCAGAACCTTAGATTTTGTTTCGAGCACAGAACACTTGAAAGTTTGTTTCAAGCATAGCCTCTTTTGTGCACCCTTGTGTAAAAGATTTTATAATTATCTGCTCTTAATGCTGTAATAACCCTATCCTAATTTTCTCCTTTGAAAGCTTATACATGACTAAAAGAGAGAGAAAAAATGACCCCATCTTATGACTTTTCCATTAGAGTGTATTTGTTGAGTATTATAGTTCTTACATCTTCCTGTCCCAAGAGTCATTTGTCACTTATGAAGGGAATGATTCTCAGCAGGTTTCTTTGAATTAAAGACAAAATGTACGAGCAAATTGCACATATGGCTTTCATTGTTTCCATATTTGTTGAAGAATAACTCTATTGTACTTATTAGGATGGAAAAGAAGCATTTGAGTTAAAACCAGAAGTTAAGTCAGAATTTTATCCCCATCTCCTAGAAAATAAATGATAAATCACAAGGCTAAGGTCAGAGGGAGGGCTCCAAAACCAGGAAAGGAAAGGAAAATAGACACTTGAGAACAAGATATTAGCAATTTTTAGATAGAACTTGGAAAGCAATATCTGTCCCTTGGCATGGTGCTAATCCACACGGAACAGTAAATGATTAGCAGTGGCCTATTGTTATGGTGAACTAGATTTTTTTCTCTCAGTTAATACTTATTTTATTTATCTACTTTAAAAAATTGCCTCTGGTTTCCAAATAGATTTGTGGCAGTATATAGACACCCTACATAAAGATAACAAAGGTTACCTCTTGACCTTGAATGTTTACATTCTTCTGCCTTGAGGAAAAAAGGGAAAAAAAACACCTGAGAAAATTTTAAAAAATATTTGAAGCAGACAGACAGAAGACGGGTGAGAAGAAAGAGAAAATGAGAGAGAGAATAAATTAAGCCCCACACTCAATTTGCCAGAGGCAAAACATGGATTTTAAAGTAACTTGAATCACAGCAGTGTCTTCCTAAAAATGCCAGTGCACCTTTGGTCTTGAGTGCAAACTCTTTATTAAAAATGAAACTTGAGCTTCTTCCTCAAATGCCACATTCTATAATTCTGTCACATGACAGGGAATCTTAACTTCCATGTAGCTCTGATTGCGGTACAAAGGAACCGTTTAAAGATCTTGCAAAAGGATAATGAAGTATACACCTAATAATTAGCTGAACTTGGAAGCATCTTCCATCTGACTCATTGGTTTCTTAGATTTGGGCTGTCCTTTCCTGAGGGCATTCAAGTTTTCTCTGCAGCCAGTGAGGCTAGAGACTTTCACTGATATAATTAAAACGTTTTGTGAGATTGTTAAATCCTCAACCATATGAACTACCGGTACTTTTCTGCTTTCCATACTGCATATCTTAAATGCATACCATGCAGCCATCTGGCCTCAGACTTCTAGAATTGTTATATAGCATCAGTTTTATCTGCTTTATACAGACATCCCCTGTTTTAGGGGATGGAACTCCACCAAGTTGTTATCTATATAGCATTATTGAAATGATTTGGAGAATAACATTATTTTAAATCATGAATACATGTTGGGAAGGAACTGATAGGCCTGTTAAAAATCAGTTCAGGTTTGAATTTGGTTTCTCCCCAAGAGACAATGAAATATTTTCTATTCTTTATCTAGAAGCATGAGAACATAACATCATCTCTTGTTTCTTTGTATCTCTTTATGGTTATGGTAGATACCAAAGAGGACGCTCTTCCAGATTCCTTTGCAGAGGTTCCCTGCAGTTATTGACAATGGTTTTTGTCCATTGTCATTGATGAAGACCTCAACCCCATCAGTTACATTCAAGCTAAATGTGATGTGTCTGAAGATGACAAGTCAGGCCAATTTGGGAATGGAATGTCCTAGCACACATTGGGCAAACGTGTAGACATGACAACTGATGCCTTTAGACTTGCACAGATTTGTTTGTTTGTTTGTTTGTTTGTTTGTTTATTTATTTATTTATTTGCTGCCCATCTCACTATCCAAAGCAACTGAGGCCGACTTATGTTGTGTTTTTCCAGTGTGCTTTACTTTGCAAGTTTGACAGCCCTTATGAATGAAGCTATGCCAAATGGAATGATGTTGTGTGAAGTTTCCCAGGTGGTCATATCTATGTCAAGTGACTTCAGGGAGTGTAGTGTATCATTGTAATGTTTCTTCTGCTTTCCATCCAAGCATTTACCACTTTCCCCAGAAAAGATTTCCTTAGATATGCGCTTGTTTGATATACAGATGATCTGTCTACTCAATGGATCTGTGCACGTTCAATCTGCAATGTGTGTGGATTGATGGTAGACCTGCTCTAGAAATAACTTCAGTATCTGGCATTTTATCAAGCCATCTCATGCCTAATATACTGCAAAGACAAGTCAGGTGGAAATGATTAAGCTATCTTTGCATGCTTTCAACATACAGTCCACATTTCACAGGCATACGGAAGGGTAGTGTGTACTTCAGTGCTGTAGACTTTCAGTTTTGCTGCTTCACTCATTCTTTGACATTCCCACACAATGGAGCGCAGTCTACAAAAAACAGAACTTGCCTTTGCTATTCTGCAGTTGACTTCCATATCAGTCGCTATTTGGTAGAAGCTTCTACCAAAATAATTGAACTGGTCTGCTGCTTTTGGTTTCTGCCTTTTAACTGTGATTTTGGACCCTATGCATGATTCACAAGGAGCAGGTCGGGTGCATGTCCTCAGTAATTTGAATATTGGTAGTGACTCCAAAGCTTTACAAGCTGTAGAAAATGTGTCCATACTGGCTTGCATCTCTGGCTCTGAGTCAGCATTCAGGGCACAGTCGTTGGCAAAATGGAAGTCTCTCAGAACAATTTTCCTTCACTTTGGTAATAGTGATTCCTTTCAGTTATTTGATAACTCCTTTCAGTTATTTAATAGCAACTTTAAGTGTAACCAGATCACCTCAGGGTGTTGAACAAAGGACACCATTGTACAGATATAATTCTAAGTTGGACAATGAATAATAATTACTTGCAAAATATAGTGTAAATATTGATTCTGCTGCAAGAACATGGGGCCAGCAAATCACTACTGAGAGTGGTGAGCTAACCATGACTGTAGAAAACAACACTTGTAACTGTATTGAAAGAAACACTCTATGGATTCCCCTGCCTACACATGGAGAATATTCCCAAACAAAAATATTTGCAGCATCCACTTGTCAGAACTTGACTCATAACCTGGAAGATAGTAGAGAAGAAGTTCCTTTGACTACCTTTGTCAGGGAAAATCCTGAGCATCCTTCTTCTGCATCCTTAGTAAAAGTGAGTTTGATAGCGGGTGAGACTGAGAGGATCTCAGTCCCACAACAGTGTCCTTTTCAGGGAGAACATATTAATGGGTTCTCATTGGCTGAGTTTATCACAAAATCCAGCTATTCTTCCTTTGGTAGGGACTGTGCACTTTCCCTCCAGGTTTCTTCTGCATAATGTTTCTTTTTCCTCCATTTGCACTAAGGCATTTTCTACTTCTTCTTTATTGGGAGCTGAGTAGAACTAACTTTGAGGAAACCTGAGTAGGACTAACTTTGAGGAAACCTATTCCTTCCTGATTTCATTTGAATCACTTTTGGTCAGATACTTTGGAAGCTCTAGTCAGGTTAGCTATTATTTAGATCGGGGTCCCCAACCCCGATCCATGGACTGGCACTGGTTTGTGGCATGCCAGAAATCGGGCCATGCAAATAAATGAAGCCCCATCCATGGGATACAGGCTACACTCAAAACCACACCCCCTCCAGTCCATGGAAAAGCCTCTTTCCATGGAACTGGTCCCTGGTGCCCAAAAGGTTGGAGGGGGGGCACTGGTTTAGATGATTTGGTAACTACCTTCAAGACTACAAGTCAGGAAGGCTGCACATGTCTACAGTTCATTGTTTTTGGATGGGATCCAGAAAGATTCTTCGCAGAAAGAGGTGGAACAAGAAAGAATTCCTGGTGTGTCTTCAGGTCAGGGAAATAGTGTTAGAAAATGACCCGACTATGTAAAAAATAAATGCTTAACATGTGCTACTGTCTATTAGCTATCCAGATTATATGTGATGTCAACACTTTTTGAATTAATAAAGCTGTGATCATTTTATTCATTCTTGGTTTTGTGTTGTTCTTTTCACAGGTGGGAAAGAGCTTTCTCTGAAAAAAATCTTAAAGTTTAGGCAAGAAAGACTCTGGTTTATCAAATAGCCCAGTTCTAATTTAGAGAGGATTTTATATGTCATCACACTTTGAATTGTTCCTCAAAAAGAAGACATAGTCTCTACAATCAATGCCAGTCAAGTCTTGACCACCTTAAAAAGCCACTCCACACAGAGTATTATGGTAATTCATCTTTAGATATGCTATTACTTGGTGAATAGCTGATAAATAATTTGAACTAATAAATAGCTTTGGCATCTGACATGTTTCGACCTAAAAACTTGGCAGTGTTGCTGATGGTTGCCATTTTTCATGCTCTGTATCCTGCTTAGTTTGGGGGATGAGCCAGATGAAGCTAGTAAGGTGGTGAAATAATGGGGCAACATTGTTGTTGACTTTTGCTTTGATGGCTTGATCAGGATTCTGCTTTTTCTAGACATGAATGAATTGAGCTCATGTGATTAGAATCTGAGTATGATTTATTAGTCCCATTGAGTTAAAACTGAAACGAAAGCACTCATATCTTAAACCTTTGAGTCATGGTTAAATGTTAACCATACAATCATAGCAGCTCAGTTTAGTTCATTTTTTAGAGTCTTACTGTATTGGAGTGTATTGTTGTAGGACCATTTCAATATGTTTTATATGCAAAATATTAGACCATACTTTTTTTTAATTAGAACTTCTTGGCTTCCTCAAAACATGCTGCTAAAATTTAGCAGTAGATCACTGAATAATGATGACATGATTTTTCTGCTTTTTTTTAAAAAAAAAAGGAAAAGAGAAGAGGAACTAAAGGTCAAATACAAGAGTATTCAGAACACAGAGAAACACATTCACTTCCTTAATTACTCAAAAGGTTAAAATAAGCAAGATTTGAGTCTCAGCAAAGGTAGTGGATACTATTTGTCAAACCAGTTGTGTGAACTGTAGAGACAATAATGAAAGGAGAAATTAACTGGTAATTAATCTTCTTTTTAATTATGAACATATTACAGTTTTTGGCACATTTGAACTGGAGCTTGTTATGCATATGGGAATTATTGTATTATGGGCCTGCTAATTATGTGTTTCAGTAACATCAGTAGAATTTCCAAAATATCTCTGACGCTTGCCTAGAGAAGATGACTCATTCCCTCGTGGAAAACTTAGAATTGTACTCTCGGCCAAGAGGTGCTGAGCTGAATTCCTGGCACATGTGGGAGACAAACAAATCTCTTATTCTTCAAAAAAGTTTTTTCCCTGATGGTTTTACTTTACTTTACTTACTGTATTTTTATGTAACAACATAACAATAACAATAGCAATTAGAATTATACATCTCTCCACAGTGATTTACAGCACTCTCTGAGCATTTTACAATGCCAACATATTATACCCAACAATCTGAGTCCTCATTTTACTGACCTCGGAAGGATGGAAAGCTGAGTCAACCTTGAGCCCCTCAAACTCCAGACTGTGGGTAGAGGTAGCCTGTAATACTGCATTTTAACCACTGCGCCACCAGGGTTCCATAGTGATGTGAATTGGCCCTTTTGGAAAATTCAGAAGCTTCAAGTTTACAGGTTTCCTAGAATATAATTAATTTTGACTATGACAGTTTCTTTGGTTAGGCAGGCACCTATTGTGTCAGAATAAGCAAAAGAAGGATGAATTAGTAAAAAGAAATGTTGATTTATAGAATGGCTATTGGATCTGGGCTGCCAAAATGCAGATGGCCATTACAAGTTTACAAAGAGTTTTCTGTACAGTATTTCTTTGCTTCCATCTAATGATTGTCCGGATTTGTGCAGACAATAAGTCTTTTGCAATAAGCAGAAAGATAAACCATTCTGGCATTAACCACATGCCTTCTTAAAATTATTTGTTGTGGCAAACCTGAATAATGACTTTCTTTTTAAGTCATGACTGCTGACACCCAACAGTAGTTATCATTTATATAGCATTTAAGTCTTGAATCTGCCCTTTAGGAAGGCATTGCAACAAGGTGAATTTCAACAAGAGTTAAGCAGGGGTACTTTTCTCCCATGTAACAACTTCCAACCAGATGTGCAAGGACAACTGGTAAAGCTCAACAACTTACATTCTATGCTACATTCACTCTAATGTAGTCTATACATGCAGATGTTTGAGGGATTAGATTGCATAACAAAACAATGCAGGTGCATGCATAGCACATTGTGTGAGCCTTGGCAATGGTTGTCAGCAGAGTGCTTGACATCAGTCCCACTTTGGCTCGTGTGTGTGTGTGTGTGTGTGTGTGTGTGTGTGTAAATTACAGTGATGCAAGCTCCTTGGGAGATAATGGGTAACTTTCAGGGGTCATGCATGCAACTGATTTTTTTTGTTGGTTATATCTGTATTAAAAGCATCCTACCTGTTGTGCCTTAAGAAAATAATGAAATTCTACAAAGAAAAGCTTGGGATGACAGTTGCTTCTAATGGAAAGGTTGTAAGGCCTTGGGGCACTCAGAGGGGGCTGAAAGGGATTATGTTCCTATTGAGTAATGAAGAATTGACTGCAGTTTACCTTAAAGGGACTGTTACTAGCAGTTCAATGTGCATCTTGCAGCACCGTACATCAGTATGTTCCTAACATTCCTCACTTCCCTGAAATTCCTTGGGGAATTTCTTAAAGCTGATGCGGTGAGAAATTGGTAACAGTAGACCAGCTGCTTAAAAGAAAATTATTAAAAATAAACTGAGAATCACCCTTATATCAAGTGAACAATCCAGCTTTCCTTCAGGTCCAGGTTTTCTGAGAGGAAATGGAGGGAAATCTGCTTGCCAAAATTCAAGTTTTTGTCTCCACAGTCTACATTCTCATTTCAGACTGCTTCTCTCAAGTTTCCAGTCAATAAAGGAAGATATGGAGAGGACAAGAAATCATCAAGAAATGCAAACTGCTTCTAATATTTAATTTCAAAAGGAAGAATCTTTAGCTATTTACTTTTTGTAGAAGCCTATGGAAAAGCCTTGAAATAAATAGCCACAGAATGGTGGGTTTTTTTACTAAAATATGTGTAATGCAAGTCTAATAAATAAATAGTCTGCATTGTTCATACTTTGTTGTTAAGTTAGGATATAGTGATGTGTTATTAAAATGGAATCTTATAAATAGAGAACAATAGAAGGATGAGACAGATAAGAGCACATTTTTGTGGTTTAAAATTTGCAATCATGCCATTATTGTTCTATAATTCCCAGTTTTGTTCTGGGAACATTATTGTTGTTTATGTGTGGTCACACCCAAACTGGAGGGATCAGCTTGTTATGTTTTATTTTGGTTTGCTATGAAATGTATAAATGCTATATTTATAGGGCCCAGAAGGCAAAGAATGGCAGACACATGTGAGAAGAATGTATTTATCCCAATATGAAACCCAGATTAAGATTAAGATTTCATATGCTCATGTGTAAAATATTTTTAAGACCTTGTCAAAACTTTGAGTCATCATTTTTATGATGAGACTGTTTATGGCTGTTAGAAATATAAAGCCATCTCTTCCTTCAGTGGAATAGGGCCAAATTTAAGAATGAACGCTTCCAAGATTTTTAGCTAGGAAAACTGTACTCCCAGTGTGCCTTTGAGAGATGGATAAATATGCAAAAGCTTGGCTCTCCGAATGGGATGCAAATCACATTTCCTTAAGTAAACATCTTGGATTTTGGAATATGTGTTTTATGTATTTTTGTTTGTTTGTGGGATATCAACACACTAATTATTTCTAAAAATTAACTAGAGTTGCAATCCGATACCCTCTTAGATGGGATTAGGTCCCATTGCAGTGCAAAAAAAAAAAAAAAAGAAAGAAAGAAAAGAAAAGAAAGAAAGAAAGGCAGTAAACATTTTTCTTAAAAATGTGATTTATCTTTGCATCAATTCAGAGGAATTTTATGTGGTTTACAGGGTTTTATTTTTAAAAAAGAAGTAAAAGCAACAATAATGATAATTTTCAATAATAACAATAAATTACAAATTCCAACAATACATTAATACACTGATCTAGATAACCAGGGTTCAACAACTAAATACCAGTTTCTGAGAAGAAATAAAACTGGAGGCCATCCTTGCCTCAGAGGGCAGACTGTTCCATCAGAGAAGAGTTCCCACAGAGAGGTCAGTTACCAGCCTCCCCCCCCATACTTCTTGATAACTGGGACCCCCTCAGCAGGAACTCTCAGGTTGTCCATGGAGATAAACATTATTTGGGAAGAGAGGACTATTTGGTACTCAAGTCCTGAGTCATTAGTGATGCTCATTGACAAGCAAGTGTGGACAGGCAGATAGTTTCCCCCACTATCTATGGTACATATTGCTAAAACTTTTTTGTCTGTTTGATAATTGTTTGTAACCTTCAATTAGGTGAAATAGTGCATCCTAGAGCAACAATTTTTGAATCAACTTATCTCAAGTGGCCTAACTTACAGAATGTGTCCAAAATCTATCAAAGACCCATGACTACTATTGGATTGAAAGTTGTGGCTGCTTCACCCGTGTTGTTGTTGCAGTCAGTTGCAGTCACAACACCATAATTTCCAATGCTCCCTGCCAGCTTCCTACAAGGAAAGTCAATAAGGAAGCTGGCAGGAAGTCGCTCCTGCTTCCATTACTTTTTTTTGCTCATCTATGGTAATTCTGTTTCTTTGTTTAGATTAGGAAATACCTTTGATATGATGATCCAAGGAGTCATGAATGGTCTAGTAAGGTAATATGTTGATCAACATATGAACATATTTTAAAAATGCATTAATCTGCAGATACATTGAGATGTTTTTTCAGGTATACGTTAATTCTTTCATCATATAAAATAATTCTGCAGAGTTTGAATAAGGATGTCTGAACATATTTTAGCTGCTAAAGAATTTAGAAAGTAAATTTCTCCTTTCTCAGGAGAAGGAGGATGAAATTCTCTTCTTCCTCCACTTAAAGGCTGGGTTTCAAACAGCACCCCAAACCACTCAGCAGGTTAAAAGGTCCATTTTAAGTCAAATAAGACAGTTTTGATTTTGATTCCTTAATTAAGCAGTGATCAGAACAGATGCAGGCATGAAGGATCTTCTTCCTTTTCCTTTTCACTTCAAATAATCTACCCAATTTAGGTACAAAAGAATTGTATTTAGAAGTTCAGAATTTATTTTGCATGTCAGAACTGAATGGATGTCATTTTTTGTCTCCCAATATATTCCTGGTTCCCTGTGTCAGTTGATCAGGACACAGGATGAACAGGATGAACAGGATGACTATTTAGAAATAAGATCCTTTCACATTGACTGATTTACATCTCTGTTACTCTCTTATCCACAAGCAGCCATACGGAAGAACAAAACTAGTTTATAGAGTAGGCACCTTCATGGAGGTTCTTCCAAAGTCTCCTGATGGAAACTGTAGGAGATTGGTTAGCATGTTAGCATGTTCACCTTTCAACATATTTTTTTTTCCAGAGACAAATGTAATTTCATGAAAAATCTGGGGTGAAATTTCAACCTTGAAATTCAAGCTTGCACATGAAAGGAGGTGAAAAATCTTTGAAATTTTTTTCCCTGTCCCTTCAAGTCAGTACTGATTCTTGACGATTGCCTGGACAATTCCCTGCAGGTTTTTTGGTAAAATTTTCAGAAATGGTTTGCTTTTGCCTCCTTTCTAGGGCTGAGTGACTGGCCAAAGCCACCCAGTTGCCTTTGTATTTAAGGCAGGTCTAGAACTCCATTTCCTGGTTTCTAGCCTGGTGCCAACCACTACACCAAATTGGCTCTCGTCTTTCTTAGGCATAAGAATCTTTCTTAGATATAAACAAGAATATATTGAAGATGTTCAACCAGATATCATCTTTCTCTTATTATAAGCAATTTATTTTATTAGAAGCTGACTTCATCTTAAAACAATGTACCTTGCCAATTGGCAAAACAGTCTTTGAGCTTTCCAATTAAATAGCCACTTTTAACCCCCACCAGGCAATAGTAAATCCTACTTATTCTATTCTGTTCTATATGAGAGATGCTTGAGTGTTTAATTCAGTTTGCATTTTGAAGTGATCTGATCTGTTCCAATTTCTAGTGCTAATGGGTAATTAAAATGAAAGTATTCTTTAAATGTTGTACTTCCCTGAATGCAATTACCAGCTCAAAATCCATATGAAATTACATACAATATACATACATCTTTGAAAAATAAATAATCCTAGGAAAGTTTTCTTTGCCAGAAAACATATTACACTATGAAATTTTCATGTGATTTTCTTTAAATCAACATATTAATGTAGAAAGGGTAAAACATCCTTATGGGAAAATAGAATAAGCTGTTCATTGCTGTTATTGTATCTGTGTATCCACCTTTTTTATCTCATCACAGACCAGATAAAAAGAATAATGGATCTCATGAACATTTAATTGCAAAGAAGAAGAATGTTGGCAAGTGAAAAAAGACTAAAATCTCCATCTTTTAATAACTTTTGTTCATGTATTCAAAAACATATGTTCTGCTATTTGTATAGTCTTCAAAAGCAAAGGTCTGCCTTCTGGAGTCTAGTCCAGTTCTTGGATTAAGGTCAAAAAATCTCAGTCATTCTAGATTTTATTCTCATAGATAAAATGCCATATACAATGCTTTTTTTTTTAATAAAGAGATTGTATTTCTGACACAAATTATTTTGCATGTGGGCCATAAATGATCAACTATACATTCATTTTGGTAAAAAAAAAAGTAGCAATGTAGAAATGAACAGTTTGAACAAATATTATATTACAATATAGTTTTCCATTCATTCTACTATATGCTTGTAAATTTAAACCTGCATCACTTATTAGGGCATTTTAAAAAGGGGTTAATTGAACTTTTCAGTATCTGTTTATCTATATCAGCTAAATGCATTCAGTTCAGCCTCTGAGATCCTTTTCATGTGTACTATTGATAAAAAACACTGAACAAAGGCAATGTGAAAATCCGTCTTTGTAACCTTTAATCCACGATTTTTGGCATCTGTTTTGTATTCAGCAACTCAGCTGAAATGAATATAAGTACAGAAATTCAAACAGTCAAATATGTATATATCATTATACAAAAATACTCCTTTCACCACTCTCTGGTAATCATCTATGATTTACATGACCTGATTTCTGAAGTCTGACTTCTATTAGTACAAGAAGACGTGTTTGTGAGTGAAAGAAAGGCTAGAAACGCCAGAATTTCTGATTTAGCAAATTTACCATGCAAACAAAACCTTGAGAAACTGGCAGATGCGTTGCAATTTTAAGATAGTATAAAAAGTATTTGTCCCCTTTACATTGATCAATTGTTCCTGTTAGCTGGTTGCCCCATTATATTTCATTCAAGAAGCCATGAAGGCTTTAGAAAAGATATTCAAATGCTGTGATGTGTCTCTATTTACAAAGATCAGAATTGTGACTCTCTGGAAGCAAATCATCATACAAGTTAACTCTGAGAATGGTCAGCAGTGAGTTACAGGGGCAATGGGTATACTAAAAAAGTGGCCTGAAAGACTTAGATTAGGTAAAGGTAAAGGTTCCCCTCGTACATATGTGCTAGTCGTTCTCGACTCTAGGGGGCAGTGCTCATCTCCATTTCAAAGCCAAAGAGCCAGCGCTGTCCAAAGACGTCTCTGTGGTCATGTGCCTGGCATGACTAAATGCCAAAGGCCCACGGAACGCTGTTACCTTCCCATCAAAGGTGGTCCCTATTTCTTCTACTTGCATTTTTTACATGCTTTCGAACTGCTAGGTTGGCAGAAGCTGGGACAAGTAACGGGAGTTCACTCCATTACGTGGCACTGGGGATTCGAACCTCTGAACTGTCAACCTTTTGATTGACAAGCTCAGCGTCTTAGCCACTGAGCCACCGCATCCTCAAAAAATGCTTAGATTAGAACTAGACTAATATTTCAGACCCTTACATCCATATGGACCTGCAACAATGAACTAGCTGGTTCTGTAACTCAGTTCATACACCTTGCTTCTGATCTCTCTTTTCTCTTTCCTTCTGTCTTTCCCAGCATTGCAGCCTTTTCTAGGGTCTTTGCATATTGTGTCTGAAGTAACATAAATCAAGTTTCATAATTTGTGCCTTGAGGGAAAACATGTATCAGTTTGTTTATTTATTTTATTTTATTTTATCAGATTTATATGCCGCCCTTCTCCTGAGGGACTCAGGGCGGTGAACAACAAATAAAACATATAAAAGCAATTTAAGATAATAGTTAAAATCAATTTAAAACCC